>CAIGQV010000919.1:15074587-15087017 GCA_903798115.1 Danio jaintianensis
TGTGTGTGTGTGTGTGTGTGTGTGTGTGTGTGTGTGTGTGTGAGTGAAAGATTTTAGCTGTGAGTGTGCGTAATGTTATAAATGTTGTGTAAATGTCTCTCTCTCTGTGTGTGCATGTGTGTCTGCGTGTGTGAATGTACTGGGTCTCTCTCAGATTCACCAGTATCGCCGTCTTTGTTGGTTTGACACACACAAGCATCACAGAGAACAAAGGGCTTGAACTGAAGTCTGTGTGTTGTAAATGATCAGTGCAGGTATAGTTAGTGCTTAACTCAAAACTCTAGGATGAAGGAGGATTGTGCTCCTCGATGGCAGCTGAAGAGCGGAGGGGTTCAGCTTTTACACAACTTCATCATCCTCATCATCATCATGTGTCAATCTGGGTATGTGCTGATCGTCAGAGCAGTGTGTCGGGGAAATGAAAGTGCATAGCAAATTAATGTTGATTTACTTCTCTGTTTTTCTTTCACATTTTAAACATTTCAAAGGTGATTAAATGATCAAAACATACATTTTTTTTTTACTTTTAAACCTGATGAGCACAATCTAATACATGCCTTATTATTAAATTAAAATAAAGTTTTTTAGATGTTAGTATCTATGTTAGTTTTAAGGATATCTATAAGCTAGTGCGCTCCAAAAACTGTGGTAAAATTAGCGTTTAGAAGATATAACGCTGGTATTAACATGTAAAGCTTGCAGTTTGTCACTTCCGCCTACAGTAAATGAATCAACATTTTTTTGACGTCATTTCATACTTCAGTTTCTCATCAAATCTTCCGACCAATCAAATGCTCTCTAGTATCTGACATGCCCCGCCCCCATCTTTTCATTTGCTTTTCATATGTTGCGCTTTAGCTCAACCACTCTCACTGGCAGAGCTGTGATAAAACAAAACACTATTGGCTGAATTTTTTTTTAAGGGGAGGAGCTACTATATGCCCCGCCCTTTGTTCATGTTTCAGTTGAGATTACTTTAAATATCGAATACAAATGCACATTTCAAAGCACTTCATGGGACTTTTAATTAAACCCTCACATAGGTCTGAGCGATATGAGCCAGATATTTTGCCGAACAGATCCAGCACTTTTGACGCTCATAAATGATCATAAAAGTCCTCGTGCTGCAGGTATTAGGAGGTTTGCTGAAGGTGCAGCTGACGTGCAGCGAGGGGTTTGCATCTTTATTAAACTATGACGGTTTGTGTTCATTAAAAAGTAAGAATGATTAATAAATCCATATGAAACAGTCCCTTAAAAGTGATGTCGCATCTTTAGTTTCGGGCTCAGGCACGCTTTGCACTCACACTACAAGCGTACCGTGCCAAAGCCCAACCGAACCGCCTCTGGCACACCTCTTCCAACCGGGCCAGGGCCAGCCAACTGAACCGCTCCTGGGCCCGATTCGGAGCACGGTTTGGATAGCGTAGTGTGAGTACGCCCTAAAATTCATATCACAATATTTTCCACTGTCCAGACGATATCGATATTATATCCCGATATGACCACAAAAAAAGAACGGAATCACTTTTTAGTAGACCCGTTAAAGGTAAAAATATTTATTTCAAGCTTATATGACAAAATATTGTGACATAGACCTGGAAAGTCAGTATTAAATGCATTAAACATAAATAAATAAACATTAAAGGGGCCCCTTTTATGCAAAAATCACTTTTATACGGGGTTTAAACACAGTTTTGTGGCAGCATTGTGTGAATATAACCAGCTACTAATGGTAAAAATGTATTAATTTTATTGTTTTATAATCAGACTTGATAAAAACAGTCTGCAGAAACACTTTGATTGACATTCTCCCTTTGTACGTGTCATCAGAGAGGGAAAGCTCCGCCCATTAGTGACCATCTCTCCCTCATTAGCATAGGACTTTACCCTTGTTTTTGAATCTGCCACTATGCTGACACACAGGCATTTGTAGATCCACCCTCTTCTAAAAAGAGCACAATCTTGAATTTAAAGCGACAGTCACCAAAACAGCACAATTAGGATCAAAGCCTAAAAGGGTCAGTTTCAGAGAGTCTGTGTGTTATTTTGAGCTGAAACTTCACACACACTCTAGAAACATCAGAGACTTATTTGACATCTTGTAAAAAGGGGCATAATTGGTCACCTTTAATAGATTTGTTTTGCATCACCAAAAACTGATTTATTTATTGATTTACAAAAACTTATTTATTTATTGCACGATGATAAGTCAATATATTGATTATTGCATCAGGCCTGAGCAGTGGTTTAATTTTTGGCATGGCTTCCAGTCTGCCAGCATGTCATGTTGATAAAGTGTCAGACTTTAGCTCCGTGTGCAAAGGTCATGGTTGTGCTCCAAGTGTCAGAATCTCCCAAGACAGTCAAGAAGAAGTCAGTATATGATCTTAAAGATCTCCTGATCTCTTGTTTTTTCAGTCTCAGACCATGAACTACGTGGGTCAGCTGGCAGAGACGGTGTTTGTGACAGTAAAGGAGCTTTACCATGGTCTGAATCCGGCCACGCTCACCGGCGGCATCGATGTGATTGTGGTTCGACAGCCTAATGGAAGTTTTCAGTGTTCACCGTTCCACGTCCGCTTTGGGAAACTTGGCGTCCTGCGATCCAAAGAGAAAGTGGTGAGCTGGAATTAATGAAGTCATCATACACTAGTTCTAGTCTATAGTGCAACTGTGTTTATGCATTGAGCAACTGTCCTGCTCTCACTGCAAAAAAAATGCTTTTCTTAGAGTTTTTGTCTTGTTTCTAGTCCAAATAGCTAAAAATTCTTGACAAGCAAAACTTAATGTTGTGTTTTAAAAAATAACGAGTCAAAATTAAGTGAGTTTTTCCCTTAAAACGTGCAAAATAATCTGAAAATGGGGTAAGCAAAATAATCTTATGTCAAAATGCAAAACAAGATTATTTTGCTTAATCATTCATTTTTCTTCAGCTTTCTTCTTCCCTTTATTTATCAGGGGTCGCCACAGCGGGATGAACCGCCAACTTATCCAGCATATGTTTTACACAGCACATGCCCTTCCATCTGCAACCCAGTACTGGGAAACACCCATACACTCTCACATTCACACACACACACACACACACACTCATACACTACGGCCAATTTAGTTTACTCAATTCCCCTATAGCGCATGTGTTTGGACTGTGGGGGAAACCGGAGCACCCGGAGGAAACCCACGCCAACACGGGGAGAACATGCTAACTCCACACAGAAAAGCCAACTGACCCAGCCGGGACTTGAACCAGCAACCTTCTTGTTGTGAGGCCACAGTGCTAACCCACAGTCCAAACACATGCGCTATAGGGGAATTGATGAACTAAATTGGCCGTAGTGTATGAGTGTGTGTGTGAATAAGTGTGTATGAGTGTTTCCCAGTACTGGGTTGCAGCTGGAAGGGCATCCGCTGCGTAAAAACATATGCTGGATAAGTTGGTGGTTCATTCCGCTGTGGCGACCCCTGATTAATAAAGGGACTAAGCCGAAGGAAAATTAATTAATTAATGTATTTTTTTACCCCCCCAAAAACCATATTGGTCAGGCTCTATTATTACTATTTTATTACTAAAATAGTTATTTATTACTAATATTATTATTACTCTATTATTATTATAGTATACCACTGCGTACTAATGAACTCTGTGTACTTCATTCCATGTATTGAATCTGTTAATATATGCAAATCATATCAGCTATCATATAATTAATGGTGCTCAACAATATATACGTTGCTTTTTGTTTTTATTCTTAAATGTGTAAAGAAGTATCCTGATCATTCATATTTTAACCCAAGACACTCACTGTTGAACAGGTGGACATTGAGATCAATGGAGAGCCCGTGAGTCTGCACATGAAGCTGGGAGATAACGGAGAGGCATTTTTCGTGGAGGAGAATGAGGATTTCGAGGTTTGTCCGGATGAATGTTGTTCACCGATCTCTCGTGTAATGTTAATGGTAATGTTTAGTTTTTATGATGTTTTCTTTTTCTGTCGCTCTCAGACAAGAGTTCCTGCTCATCTCTGCACTTCTCCCATCCCCACCGATGTCCCAGAAGCAGCTGAAGTTGCAGAGTCTCAATTGTGTTCCTCCAACCGGCGCAAAAAGCGACGCAGAAAGCGTGTGCGTTCAGACACACATCTGCATGAAGACGACAGTTCCTCCTCGGATGAGAAAGAAAGTCTAGATCCAGACACCCTCAAGGAGGAGTCACTTCTGGCAGCAAGGTGAGATGTTTGCTGAGATTATTGATTTTGAAATGGTCAAACTGGAAGTTTGGTGGCTTCTGGTTTGCTGGGGTTTTTTCACAAAACTAGTTGTTTGTATAACCAGCTGTGTGTACACCCAGTGTTGGGTACGTTACTTTAAAAAAGTTATTAAAGGGTTAGTTAAATGAAAATTAGCCCATGATTTAAGAGCCATTCGCACCAAGCATAACTATAAATATAAAAGTGCCGGGCAAAGATTAATCGCATCTAAAATAAAGTAACTATATCATATGCCATATATCATAACTATATCATATTGACAGATTGTTTTAGAACTTCCGATTCAGTCGCCTATGGGAGAAATGACTAGGAATAATAAACGGCAGAAAACAGTCAAACTACTTGCTCTACAAACAAGTGTTTGCATGACTATACAGACAAAGTAGAATAATATCATAAGAAAATATCAGTTTGCAACATCAAGCAGCAAAACGAGCTGTTTTTCACGTCTAAAAATGAATGGAAGTGAATGAGAGCGGAAGTCTCGAGCCAAAAAGATTCAAATGGCTGCGCCCGCTCGTACGCAGAGAATAAGGTGAGTAGTAACAGTATCCAAAACTATTTTGTTACAAAGATATTTAAATGTATATATAATTTGTATCATATACATGTATATTTTCTTTCAAAATATATATATTTTTATCAAATATATTTATGCATATTGTCACGTTAGGTGGTATTGGAGACGGGACAAAAAGTAGGATCCATGTGCAATTTATTGATGAAACATCGTGCAAAAACAGGACATCCAGGAAAACAAAGTAACAAAATAACAAATAACAAAACAACAAACTAAGACCGGAAACTAAGACATAACACGAGCAAAAACATACCATCAATACCAACTTGAAATAAGACCAAATAATAACAAACGACTGAGCAAAGACAAGACGGGTGCAGGGTGTATAAATAGTACAAACAATGACTTGTGATCGGATGCAGCTGCGTGTGTGATGAGTGGAAGTGGAAACCGTGTGTGTGTGACGGAATGAAGGGAATTGTAGTTCGTTATGATATGTAGTTCACCAGCGATCTCTGAAGTCCTTGATCGCTGGTGAACATGACACATATGAGTATTTACATATACATACAAAATATACACAGTAGGGCTGAACGATATATCGTTTGAGCATTGATATTGTAATGTGTGTATCTGCAATAATCACATCGCAGGATAAGATTATTTATTAAAGATTAAAAGATAATGATATTCTTAAATATGTATGCATGTATGTATGTTTATGTTTTAAAAAATTACTTATACAGTGATGATACAGATAACCATGTTATTTTACATTTGTTTGTTCAATTTCTGTACTTGAATACTGTTGGACTCCCCAGAAAACCTTAATGCACTGTTTATTTCTTGATTTTTGCTTGAAATTTATTTTAATTTATGCAGATGCACTACATAGAAAAAGACTTGATCATCCCTGTCGACCTAAATTAATTAAATCATTACAAATAGAGCTATTCAAATCATCTGGTGAAATTATATTCATATTGCAATACATGTTGTGGCATAACAAAATATCGCAATGTCATATTTTTCCAATATCGTGCAGCCCTAATACACACTACACACATATATACTGTATAATATGTCAAAACAAGCTTTTATTTTGGATGCGATTAATCACAATTAATCTTTCCCAGCACTGAAATATAACAATCACTATAATTGTGTCCGTACAAACGATATTCTGTTTTTAGTATATGCTTTATTTTTTGCATTACTCCTTTGTAACCAGCAGATGTCATCAGTGTGTTTGTTTCTAGCACATCACGACCAGTGAATCCAGCTCGTGTAATCCTTCTTATGAAGCAGTAGAACAGAGGAAAGGTTTGAGCAGGTATGAACACCTGGATCACTGATGCTTTTTGTTTTATTTCCTCTACAGTAAGTCTATATATTACTCTCTGTCCGAGGAACCCTATGAGGAAGCGTCTGGAGCTCGAGATGTTCATCCTCACTCTGATGGAGAGTGTTCAGTGAATGAGAGGTATGTTCATACAGTAGAAGACAAGATTATTCACCCTCCTGGGAGATTCATTTAAAAATATTTTTATTGTATTGTTATACATTGTATATTACATAATATTGTTTAACAACAAGATTTATTTTTTAACACATTTATAAACATAGTACTTTTAGTAACTAATAACTCATTCCTTTTGTCTTTGCCATGATGACAGTACATAATATTTTACTAGGTATTTTGCAAGATACTAGTATTCAGCTTAAAGTGTGATTTAAAGGTTTAACTAGATTCATTTGATTAACAAGGCATGTTAGGTTAATTGAGCAAGTAATTGCACAACAGTTCAATTCTTCAAAAAAAAGAAAATTCTGCTCCTTTTTACAAGATGTAAAATAAGTCTCTGATGTCCTTAGAGTGTGTAGTGAAGTTTCAGCTCAAAACAGCACACAGATAACCTTTTCTAACTCTCTGAAACTGACCCTTTTAGGCTTTGATCCTATTTGTGGTGTTTTGGTGACTGTCGCTTTAAATTCAAATGAGATTGTGCTCTTTTTAAAAGAGGCCTGTGTGTCAGCATAGCGGCAGATTCAAGAGTAACGTCCTATGCTAATGAGGGAGAGATGGTCACTAGTGGGCGGGGCTTTCCCCTTCTCATGACACGTACAAAGGGAGAATGTCAATCAAAGTATTTCTGCAGTTTTTATCAAGTCTGATTATAAAACAATAAAATTAATACATTTTTACCATTAGAAGCTGGTTATATTCACAGACTTGTGCCACACAATTGTGTTTAAACCCCTTATAAAAGTGATTTTTGCATAATAGGGCATAATAATAATTGGTAGTTTTTACTTTTTTTTTCAGCCAAATTAAAAGAAATAGATAATTAAGAGTAAGACTTTCTCCAGAAGAAAAGTAGTATAGGAATACATCTGTTACTCTATTAAACAGCACTTGGGAAATATTGTAAAAACAATTTAAATCTCACAAGAGGATGGGGTCTGTATATCCTTAATCATCTTCATATGATTTTGCTCCATCTGTTCATATAATTGGATTTTCTCTGTCTGCTGTGTCTGTAGTGTGTACTTCAGTCGGCCGTCGTCTCCTAAGAGTGACTCAGAGTTGTATAAAGCCCAGGAGTCTTTAGGGCCGCAGATGCAGTGGAACTGGGGCGCTTTTCCCAAGGTACTGCATTCAAATACTGCATATAAGCCACTTTCAGGTTAGGAGAAGGCCACAAAAACAGTTCAAAGGCTGAAAAAGTTATTTGGAATAATGTGATTTGATTTCAGGCTGTGTGACAAATAAGGTCATTATTTCAAAGGGGAATGATGATTTTCTGTAGGCACTGTACTAGCAGATTGCACTGTGTTTTCTCTGTTTCTGTAGGTGTGTCCAACAGAAAGGGCTGAATCTGATTCGCTGACTCATGACCCGCCCTCCCCTATCACTCCCTCTGACCACTCCCACTTTCGCACGATCCACCGGCAAACATCCATTGACATCGACAGCACTGACTCTGTAGTGACAGTGACTGTGGTTAGACCAGAACCACAGATTGGTACAGTCAGCCCTGTTTCATCAGATAAAGCTGTTTCTTCATCTTTTAACACACAACTAAATGTAAAGTTCACAAATACGCTTCAATCTCCAGACGACTCTTTTTCTCAGAGCTGGAGTGCACTGGAAAACAAACACAGTCAGGAGATAATTACTGAAAAAGAGATTAAAACTATAACCAGCTGTACTAATGCAGTCAATGGGACCATTAACGATGCTAGTTTAGACAACGTGGCTCATTTAGAAAACTGTAATGAGAACAATATTGTCCAAACCATCACATTTGGCGAGTCAAATAAGGATTTAAAATCAGAAACGGAGCTCAGCTCAATTTTATTACCAAAACATCAAAGCTCTGTTGAAATACTGATGCTCAGAGCTAGCGAATCAGAGGAAGGGGCGGGTTTAGAGATGTTACCGACCAATCAAAATGCTGACAGTGCTGGAGTGACAGGATCTCAGGAACTCATCGTCCAATCGGAGGATCCGACAGTTCTGGAGTCCTCTAAATCAGCAGAGTCTCAGGACAAGAGGAAAGGTACTGGATTATATGTGATTTGTACAGTACGCACTTGTGAATAATTCACTAGTTGAATAATTTTTTGTGGAACTGTATGTTCTCTTTTTTCCTAGTTAAGCGCAGTCATCATTTGGGACCGTCTGATATTTATCTAGACGACCTCTCCAGTCTGGACCCTGAAGTCGCTGCCCTCTATTTCCCCAAAAGGTTGTATGTTTTAATAGTCAATATGCATAATTTATTTGTTAAAAATAGATTAAACAAAATATGAATATTTCAAACTCCTTTTTGACAGAATTTGTAATATTATTAATTAATAATAATACTACTATATAATAATAAGACTACTACTGCTACTACTCATTGTTATTGTTGTCATAAAATAAATAATAATAATAATAATAATAAAAGTTATTATTATTTATATTATTAGTAATAATATTATTAGTAGTAGTAGTAGTAATAATATTATTATTATACAATGGATGATGATGATCATATTAATAATAATAATAATAATTATTACTATTAACAGTAGCAATAAAATATAAAGCCTAAGCTAAATAAAACAGTTGTATAATATTAACAACGTGTTTATTAATACTATGCAATTATAGTATTCTTTGAGTATATTATTATTGTTTTATTTCACTATCTTTGATGCAATAGCTAAATAGACTACAACAATAAAATATATTAATTTAGTGTACTACTACTACTACTATTATTATTATTATGATAACAACTACTATTTCTGATGTCTTTATATTTTTATGCAAATTTGCTTTATAATCTTTTATGTTTAACTGACCATGAAGCAAATTTGCATGCAAAATATATTTGTCCTTGTAAACAACAAAATGTAAGGTTCCTTTTATTTAGAGAGTCAAATTCGCTGCAGAATTAGCAGTATTCACTATTAAGTTTTAAAAAACAAAAAAAGCAATACCATTCATTCATTCATTCATTTTACTTCGGCTTAGTCCCTTTATTCATCAGGGGTCGTCACAGCGGAATGAACCGCCAACTATTCCAGCATATGTTTTACATAGCGGACGGCCTTCCAGCTGCAACCCAGTACTGGGAAACACCCAAACACTCACATTCTCACATAGACACACACACACACATACACACACTACAGCCAATTTAGTTAATCAATTCCCCTATAGTGCGTGTGTTTGGACTGTGGGGGAAACCGAAGCACCCGATGGAAACCCACGCCAACACGGGGAGAACATGCAAACTCCACACAGAAACGCCAACTGACCCAGCCGAGGCTCGAACCAGCGACTTTCTTGCTGTGAGACCACAGTGCTAACCACTGAGCCACCGTGCCGCCAAAACCAATACCAATCAACATTAAATAATAATAATAATATATTTTGAGTGCAGATATGTCTGTAGTGGTGGTTTGTCTCTCTGTTCTGCAGTAGTTGTTAATAACTTGACTATTATTTATGCTTTTTTAATTCCTCTCTCCATGTTTCCAGTGAGGCCGAGTCCTCAGATCTGCGCTCGAGCCATGGGCCGGATCCGTCTCCTCCATCGGGTCAGATGTCCCCTCAGTCACTGGGCAGTGCTAATGCAGACAGCGGCACTGAGTATCTGTCCGACTCCACGAGCGACTCTCTGGACGTCACCATGTCTCTGTGCGGCAGAGGAGACATCAGTCAGATCAGCAAAGGTGAAGAGTCGCACTCACAGAATAAGGGGCCATTCACACAGAATGTTCGCTACTTTTCTATGGACCCTTTTCACAAGACTGTTATGATGCGTTTAATGGTCATCAGCATCTTAAATCCTTGAAAGTTTTTAATATTTAGTTTATTTTAAAAACAAACGTATGCACATATATGTGTATTTATGTATGTGTTATATCATCTTTGCATCAAATTACAAAAAAACCGAATTACCACTTATGCAAGGTGTTTGTAATGCAGCGTCTATGGGGGAGGACAGTAAATTTGATGTTATTCTCTCTTCTGGCTGCCGTTATCACACTATTTTTTTTAAGTCATGATAACACTATCATGGAGTTTTTCTTTCATTATTTCAGCAAATAGGACTGTGAAAAAATTTGTTGTACTCTCAAATACTCTATATTTGGAAAATAATCAAAATTTCACAGGAGGGCGAATAATTTAGCCTTCAACTGTAGATAATAATGCCGATTTATTTAGCGGTAACTTATAAATCATTAAAGACTATAAAGAATATCAGTCTGCATCATTTCAACTTCTTTTTGAAATAATAAAATAATAAATCATTGATTCATTCATTCATTTTCCTTCGGCTTCGTCTATGTTTCAGAGGTTGCCACAGCAGAATGAACTGTTCCAGCATATGTTTTACGCAACGGATGCCCTTCTAGCCGCAACCCAGTATTGGGAAACACCCATACACACTCATTCACACACACACACACACTCATACACTACTGCCAATTTAGTTAATCAGTTCACCTATAGCGCATGTGTTTGGACTGTGGGGGAAACCGGAGCACCCGGAGGAAGCCCACGCCAACACGGGGAGAACATGCAAACTCCACACAGAAACGCCAACTGACCCAGCCGGGACTCGAACCAGCGACCTTCTTGCTGGAAGGCAACAGTGTTAACCACTGAGCCACCGCCCCAATAATAAATCAAACTAAATAATAAAATAAAATAACAGGTAAACAAAAATGATATTAACCCTGATGATATGCAAAAGAAATAACCAATCATAGATATTGTGCCAGAAGAGACATTTAGCTCCACCCATTCTCAAAATACTGAAATATTGCTTTGTATATAACTATTTTAAATATAAACTATTTTTCTATAAATGTAATCAATGAGTAGTTTTAAAGATAATTTTATTCATTTATTAATTTATTTTTTGTATATGTGTTGCAGAGAAGTTTATGGAGCATCTTGTCAAGTTTCAAGACTTTGTCAACAACCCTGGAATAATTGAAGACCCAAACCTTGTCATCTGCATCAACTCAAAGTTTGTTACATTCACCTTTATCTGTATAGCAGACAGTTTTCACTATACACATTGTTTTAAAGCAACTGTATGGAAAAGGCTTGTTTCAATACACAGTATACAATTTTTAATTTTATTTTGCAGTCTTCAGTATATATTTTGTGCAAGACCATAAAAAAATCCATATTATTCCTTCTGGGCATCTAATGTGTTAATGCTCTTCTCTTTAAAATCAGTGCAAAAGTTAACATTCTTCAGTTTTATGCAAAAAAGAAATATTAAATATAAATTATATATATTTTATTTTTCATAGTTGTGTTTTACTCATGAAAACTCTAACGATGTATCTTACAAGGTAACATGAAATGATTCTCTACATTAAGTCCTTGAAATTGAGGTTAATGGGCCTGAAAAGTCCTTGAAATTTGAATTTAAGCCAGATGTGGGAACCCTGAATAATAGCAAATAATTATAATAATAGCAAAGTCTGTTCACTTGGCGGTCATTTTTGCACGGGAAGCTTTTTCGAAGACTGGAATCCTATCTAAATAAATGGGAGAATCCTAAAATCTGGAAAACGGCTCACTGAACTTGCAAATCTGTCTGTCTGTCTGTCTGTCTGTCTGTCTGTCTGTCTGTCTGTCTGTCTGTCTATCTGTCTGTCTGTCTGTCTATTGTTTTCATCCGTCTATCTATCTGTCTGTCTGTCTATCTATCTGTCTATCTATCTATCTGTTCTATCTATCTATCGTTCTATCTATCTATCTGTCTATCTGACTGTCTGTCGTTCTTTTGTTTTATCCGTCTATCTATCTATCTATCTGTCTGTCTGTCTGTCTGTCTATCTATCTATCTATCTATCTATCTATCTATCTATCTATCTATCTATCTATCTATGTCTGCCTGCCTGCCTGCCTGCCTGCCTGTCGTTTTATCTGTCCATCTGTCTGTCGTTCTATCGTTTTATCTGTCCATCTGTCTGTCGTTCTATTGTTTTATCTATCTATCTATCTATCTATCTATCTATCTATCTATCTATCTATCTATCTATCTATCTATCTATCTATCTATCTATCTGTCTGTCTGTCTGTCTGTCTGTCTGTCTGTCTGTCTGTCTGTCT
>CAIGQV010000919.1:15093856-15106715 GCA_903798115.1 Danio jaintianensis
ACACAAATATATATACACACACACAAATATATATACACAGACACACAAAACACACACACAGAGACATAAATACACACAGACACGCACACACAAATATATATATAAACACAAACACACATACACTAATATATATATACACAGGGAGACATAAACAGACACAGACACTGATAAACCCTCATCGTTACACACATTTTACAAAATAGATATTCTAAAAGTTTCCTCTTGCTTACACAATATATATATATAAAATAAAATTTGTGTCAAATAAAACAAAGAAAACATTTGCAAAAGCAACAAAAATATTAGTTGATAATTGAAATAAATATCAAAAAACAGCTCTTGTGAGAGCGGCTTAACGGCGATCTACTCTGATTTTCACAAAAGTTTTGTTCATTTTATTTGCCACAAATCTGATCCCATATATCATTCATTCATTTTCTTTTCAGCTTAGTCCCTTTATTAATCTGGGGTCGCCACAGTGGAATGAACCGCCAACTTATCCAGCATATGTTTTACGCAGCGGATGCCCTTCCAGCTGCAACCCATCACTGGGAAACATCCATACACACTCATTCACACACATACACTACGGACAATTTAGCTTACCCAATTCACCTATAGCGCATGTCTTTGGACTGGGGGTGAAACCAGAGCACCAGGAGGAAACCCACGCCAACACGGGGAGAACATGCAAACTCCACACAGAAATGCAAACTGACCCAGCCGAGGCTCGAACCAGCGACCTTCTTGCTGTGAGGCGATTGTGCTACCCACCGCGCCATCATGACACCCGATCCCATATATACTGAATCAAATTGTAATATTTAATCTGAAATGAGTGTATCATTCACTAACTCACTGTTTTTGATGCGTGTGTGCGTGTGTTTCAGCTACTCTCACCTGAGTGAGCTGGTGGATCACTTCTTCCCCCTCATCTGCAAACACCCGACCACATCCTTCGACTGTCCCGAGTTCAGTCATTTCTCCTTCTGGCGGGCGCCGCTGCCTCCGCTGGACCTGCAGGAGCTGATCTAGAGTCAGTGTTTATCTGCTGTACTGCAGTCCTCTACAATTCTGAGGGTTTTCCACAGAGCTGAAGGTCTGATGCATTGTTTAAACAGGAACAAACCGTAAATATGCACAGACACAGTTGGAGAATGTGGAGTTATAATATAACACTATACTGCACTGCAAATGTGCTTGTCTTACTTAAATTTGTGTCTTGTTTCTAGTCCAAATATCTAATAATTCTGAAATCAAGAACCATTTTCCAGATCAGTAAAAAATATTGTCATGTTTTAAGAAATAATGAGTCAAAATTAAGTGAGTTTTACATTAAAACAAGCAAAATAATCTGCCAATGGGGTAAGTAGAGTAATCTTGTTACTCCTTTTGACATACGATTATTTTGCCTTCCCTATTGGCAGGTTATTTAGCTTGTTTTAAGGAAAAACACGTAATTTTAGCATATTATTTTTTAAAACAAGACTATATGTTTTGCTTGTCTAGGAAATGCTCCTTGATTTAAGATTGTTTAGATATTTGGATTAGAAACGAGACAAAATCTATGCAAGAAAGGCATTTTTTGCAGTGTGAGCTTCAGAAATACTGCCACTCTGTGCCTTCAGAAACTGCAATACTGAGCGTCATTTCAATTTCTCTACCATATAATAACGGTTTCAGGGGGTTTTATATGGGTTTTTTTTTTTTACGGTTTTTTAATTATTACTTTATTGACTGCACAAAATGCTTTTCTTACTTAGTTTTATGTCTTGTTTCTAGTCCAAATATCTAATAATTTGTAAATCAAGAAGTCAAAATGAAGAGTTTTTCATTAAAACAAGCTAAATAATCTGCCAATATAGGGTGAGTAAATTAAGCTTATTTCAAAGCAAAAACTAGAGTATTTTACTTACCCTAAAGGCAGATTATTTAGCTTGTTTTAAGGGGAAAAACTCATAATTTTGACTTATTATTTCTGAAAACCAGACTATATTTTTAGCTTGTCTAGAAAATTCATCTTGATTTAAGACTTTTTTTGATATTTAGACTATATACAAGACAAAAACTATAAGTAATAAAAGTATTTTTGGCAGTGTTTGAGTGTTCATTGTATGAGTGTGAATTTGTTTTGTGAGCAAATGTTTCATGATGCTGAATTGTATTTATATTTATTTTCAAAACTGATCTAAAACAAAGACAAATCTATAAGTATATCTGGCTTCCATTTATTGTATATAAAAAAACACTGAAATAATAAAAACATTACTGATTTTTTTATGTCATTTGACTCCGTTCTCAAGTACGAATCTCTTTCTGATTCATTCAAATACTATAGTTTTGGTACCATACTTAAATACTGTATGTTAATCTGTGCTGGATAATAGTGTGTGTGGACACTCTTGGTACATTGTGAAATCTGAACTGGATAAAACATCCTGGTTATATTTCTGGCTGTATTTAGACATGGTTTTAATATAAAGAGGGAAATATCAACCCAGAGATTATTCAAATATTACTAAATATTGAGTATTGGATCCCTTGCACGCCCATATCATGTGTCTTTCACGTGTGATTTTAACATGTGAAGCTCATGTGATGCACGTGTGGTTTATATTTAAGGGGTTCTTTTTAGTTCAGTGCATTTTTGACTATATTTTGGTCAAAAAGATTATAAAGATAAAAGATTTATATTATAAAAATATGTAGATATTGTGTTTATTGTATTTTATAATTTATGTGTGGTGAAAAAATAATTAGGACGTCTTATTAAATTTCATGGTTTCCATATCAGGAACTAATTAAAATGTATATTTTTATACTTATTTGCAATTGTGCAACTTCAGCTACTTGTTTATTCATATATATATATATATTAGTGCTGTCAAATAATTAATCGAGATCCAAAATAAAAGTTTGTATTTACAAAAATATTGCAGAAATATTCATTCATTCATTCATTTTCTTTTCGGCTTAGTCCCTTTATTAATCTGGGGTCGCCACAGCGGAATGAACCGCCAACTTATCCAGCATATGTTTTACGCAGCGGATGCCCTTCCAGCTGCAAACCATCACTGGGAAACATCCACACACTCTCATTCACACTCATACACTACGGACAATTTAGCTTACCCAATTCCCCTATAGCGCATGTCTTTGGACTTGTGGGGGAAACCGGAGCACCCGGAGGAAACCCACGCCAACACGGGGAGAACATGCAAACTCCACACAGAAATGCAAACTGACCCAGCCGAGGCTCGAACCAGCGACCTTCTTGCTGTGAGGCGATTGTGCTACCCACTGCGCCACCGCAGCACTGATAGATAGATAGATTGATTGATTGATTGATTGATTGATTGATTGATTGATTGATTGATTGATAGAATTACAATTACTATCAAAAAATAATGTCTAAATTAAACTGAAATGTAAACAAATATTCCGACATACTGAAAAAGACAGAAATAAAGGGTGGCACGGTGGCTCAGTGGTTAGCACTGTCGCCTCACAGTAAGAAGGTCGCTGGTTTGAGTTTGAGTCCCGGCTGGGTCAGTTGGCATTTCTGTGTGGAGTTTGCATGTTCTCCCCGTTGGCGTGGGTTTCCTCCGGTTTCCCATACAGTCCAAACACATGCGCTTTGCCAGTAGTGTATGAGTATATGAGAATGAGTGTGTATGGGTGTTTCCCATTACGGGGCTGCAGCTGGACAGACATCTGCTGCGTAAAACATATGCTGGATAAGTTGGCGGTTCATTCCGCTGTGATAAATAAAGGGACTAAGCTGAAGGAAAATGAATGAATGAAAAAGACAGAAATAACTCATACACGTGGCCCAAGTTGAGTTTTATTTAAATATTTAAAATATCGCAACAAGTTTTATTGTCCATATTTTAAGACCTGCCAAAGATCAGATACTTTTTAATGTCCTCATGGAATTTCCATAATAATTAAAATATCATCACGTGTCCTAACTGTTTCACATGACTATATTTGCTGTAAGTGGAGTGACCAATGCCAGTAAACGAAGTATAAACATAGACATTATAAACAGTTGAGCCGCTGTTAGTTTGCTTAAATAAAGGTGTGTTTGGCTGTAAATGCAGATCACAGGAGCTGCTTCAGTAATAACACACACACACACACACACACACACACACACACACACACACACATACACATACACACACACACACATACACACACACACACACACACATACACATACACACACACACACACATACACACACACACACACACACACACACACACACACTGTCTCTTATAGCAACACTATCTGTTGTTTCAAAAGCAGCAGAGAATCATAATTAATCTGTCACCGAAGCGGAAGGTGCAGGTACGTAGGCTACATTATACAAATCACACTGAAGTCATATAATAAATAATAGTTTGAAATACTTTGACCTCAGCAGACGTCATATTTGTTTTTCTGAGGTCGTGTTGATGGTCGTAGTGCAGTGAATGAATGATAAATAAATAAATGAATGACCGCTCGCTGAGGGCGGTGCAGCGGGACGCACAGAAGAGGAAACCGAAACCGCACCGGATGAGTAACGTTAATGTTTGGCTGCTGTTTATTAATATAAGGCATAAATTACACTGTGCTGCAGTTATGAATGTTTATAGACAACTCGACGTTCATCTATATCGAGCTGCTTGCGGGTTTTAGGTAAGACATCCACGTTTCTAAAATGGCTGAACAACACAAACAGCTGAAAAAGCGCCCGGTTTCTGTGTTTTCTGTGAGAGGATTTGTGTTGTGCTGGATGCGGTGAACAGAAAAGCGAGATTTGTGAGTGTGAAAAGTGTGTTTGTGTGGGTTGTTTGTGTTTGATGAAGGCGTGAAAGTCGGTTCACGCTGACGGTTCATCATGGCTGCAGGTCGCGCTGTTAACCGCTAGCTGGCGCCGTAGCTTTAGCATCGCGACATAAACAATATATTTACGGATAAAAAATTAATGTTTTCCACAAATATACTGTTTAAAATGTAGATTATATATGTGTGTATATGTGGAAAACTTCATTAACGTGTTCACTGATTGTTAAAACTCAGTCAGAATGTTGATCATTTCATCAATTAGTAAAAGCATGCTTTGGTAAGTTATTTGTGTCATGATTGACATTAAAGTGGAAATTATTACAAAAACTGGTATAACATTGTATAATAATGTAAAAAACACATTTAAAACATGGATTAAAACCGGTTAAAAGTGATGCATAAATTCCTAGCATATGCACTTCCCTGCTGAAAAAACTGCTTAAACCAGCCTAGGCTGGTTGGCTGGTTTATAGCGTTTTTGGCCATTTCCAGCCTGGTCCTAGCTAGTCCGGCTGGGAGATGACCAGCTAAAACCAGCTTGACCAGTCTAGCCAGACTGGGAGCCCAGCCAAAACCAGCTATGTCCAGCTTAAACCAGGCTGGTCAAGCTGGTTTTAGCTGGTCATTTTCCAGCCTGACCAACTAAGACCAGGCTGGAAATGGCTGGAAACCAGCCTGGAAATGGCCAAACCCCCTCTAAAATCAGGCTGGTCGACCAGCTAAAACCAGTCAACCAGCTGAGGCTGGTTTAAGATGGTTTTTTCAACAGGGTTAGCACTTATCATCTAATATTAAATATTAAGTGTCAACATAATATGTACTCTCTGTGTCTTTTCAAGGCTTTTATTTGTTGCATTGTGGATTCTACTAAACAGGAGAACAAGAGATGATTACATATTACATTTATTCATTTAACAGAAGCTAAATGAGGATGAAAGAAGGACTTTGAATGGAAAGAGACTAGTCATATACAGACGCCATGACAAGGCTTAGTTAGTTTAGAAGATATATGAAGATTTGTCTTGTTTTTGGGGGAAATTTGTGTTATAAATCATGCATGCATGTTCACTCAGATTGCCACCCAGTGGCTCTTTCCACTCTTTTCCTCCATATGCACCAGACACCTTCACTCTGTATTTCTAGAAAACATTGTGCAATTCTGAGTGTGCTATATATACTAACTTAGACTTAAGACTTGTCATGACATCTATACATTGATTTGAAGTGCTTCTTTTGTCCTCATTTGTCAGAGGAGAACCATTGAATTATCCAAATGTTTCAAAAGAGTAATGACATAAACACTATTTACTAAAATCAAGGGATCATGCTAATTTGATAAGTGCAATTTGATAACAAAAGATTGATTAAGGTTTCGAAGCTTCATGAAGCAGTGTTTTGAAAGCAGTCATCACTAAACAAGGGTAACCATTGACCTTTTTCTGCAATGATTAAGCGCGCACATTTCTTTGATTGATTTACAACTTCCAATTCATTTGTCTACTAGGAATAATAAACGAGTAAACAGTCAAGCTACTTTCTCTACAAACCATTGTGTTTATGATGATGCTTAAAAATAATATAATGAGAAAATACAAGTTTGCAGCATAATAATTTAATTTAATTTAATAAAGATCAATGGAAGTGAATGAGACGTCAAGCCAATAAGGTTCCAATAACTGCTCCCGCTCATACGTGAATAATAAGATCAATACTTTTCTCTGTCTACCAGAAACACTCATGATGGCACACGGGTCTTCAGAGGGCGTTTTGGAGTCAGAGCTGACCTGTCCCGTCTGTCTCCATCTGTTCCTCGACCCCGTCACACTTCCCTGTGCTCACAGCTTTTGTTTAAACTGTCTGGAAACACCAGAAAAAGCCTCTGGATCCGATCAAGAGCTCTGCTGTCCAGTGTGTGGACAGGAACATCTCAGCCCAGAGTCTTTACCCAGAAACATCAAGCTAAAACACATCGTGGAGAGCTACAAAGCCAACAGTGCCAATGGGGAACTTCATTCCAGTGTAGAAGAGAAAACAACCATCAATAATGAAGAGAAAATACTAACAGACTGTGAACAAAGTGAAAAAATAGTAGATGAACGCAGCTCCAGAATGGATCCTGTCATAGCTAGTCTTCAAGAAAAGCTCTGTCTGGTCGATAATCTGATGAATAGGGAAAAGGCCAGAGAGACTGTGGTGAAAGCGACACATGCAGATCTGAGGAAAGACGTGAGGAGTGTGATGGATGAGATGGAGGAGCTGGTGAAGATGTACAGAAACACGGGAGTGAAGCTCATAGAGGCCGAACTGGAGCTCAGAGAAGAGGCTGCTGGGAAAAGAGTACAGATGTTGTCTGATCTCCAGAATCAGCTGAGAGCGGCTGAAAGTCAGATTAACACATTAATGGATGAGACTGACGAGTCGTGTTTTAGCGATCGATTCCAAGACGTTGAGAATCAAATCTCCTGTCCGGCGTTGGGTAAGTTACTTCAAAAATGTAATCATTTACTAATGGGGTATATGCACAGCTAGTGTTTTTCAGCCACCAATCTTCCGGTGAAAGGTTAATGTGACTATTTTTAATTTCATAAGGCTCCTTTTACAGCATCGATGTTGTAACGTAATTAAAATATGATCAGTTAAATTGGCTTAAGCATTCATTTAGTTGTTCAAGCGTAAATGAGATGAAAAACTATCAGTAGCAGCAGGTGAGTGCAGAAACTCCATTGAAAATACTGGGGTAAAATACATTTCCATATTTTAAAGACATGGCGCGAAACAGTGTACATTTCCAGGGGGGTTTTCATTCTGGGTCTGTAAATTTCTTTCACATTTCTGGGTTTCTAAGCAGTGAAAGTTACCATAGTTGGGTAAACTTAAATTGCACCTAGTTTACCCCTTTTTCCAGATTTAATATAAGTCTTTTGTGTCTCCAGAATGCGTCTGTAAAGTTTCAGCTCAAAACACCCATCAGATTATTTATTAGACCTTTCAGAAGTTTGTAATTTTTAGCTCTGAGCATCTTGTAGTTGTTTTGGTGGACTGTGCCTTTAATGCTAGTCCTCCCCGCCCACCGTTCCCACGTGCCTGTCAGTGTGCCTCAATCTCCGCCCTCGGCTGCCTCAGATAACAGACAGACATGAAGGAAGCAGATCTCACGTAACGTTTGTGAGAAATATTACAGTAAGAACTTTCCCAATGATTAATTGATGTATTTGTTGTGGAGTTGCAACGATGAGTCACACACAATGTTCACATACAGACACACACAGCGCGCGCGTTTAGCTTTGCACTGTTTTTGCACGGCAAATGTGACATGATACACATTAATATCCACTGCTGTATGGATATCCGTTATGTTAATGTACAAAATAAACCTGATTTAACGTCCACAACCCGGGATTGAAGCGTCTTCCTTTATAATTGTACTGACACGCGGCTGTGGTGATAAAGTAAAGCTGAAGTAAATCGCTGTAATTCATTACAAACATGCACTGTTTTAAACACGTGTTAAACTTGTAAAACTCACTCTTGATCACATTTGATGATGATTGATGATCACAGAGAGATGAACAGATCTTTTATTCCCAGTTGCTTTGTGCATGTCCTGTCTTGACGTGTCTATGATTATACGCGTTACTAGGGAGCTGTCCACTGCGTATTAACAAAACTTAAAAGTCAATACGCATGAACAATGAACACTTAAAATGGCAACACAGTGGCTCAGTGGTTAGCACTGTCGCCTTACAGCAAGAAGGTCGCTGGTTCCAGTCCCGGCAGGGTCAGTTGGCATTTCTGTGTGGAGTTTGCATGTTCTCCCCGTGTTGGCGTGGGTTTCCTCTGGGTGCTCCGGTTTCCCCCACAGTCCAAACACATGCGCTATAGGTGAATTAATGAACTAAATTGGCTGTAGTGTATGAGTGTGTGTGTGCGTGTGTGCGTGCGTGTGTGTGTGTGTGTTTGTGTGTGTGTGAGAGAATGAATGTGTATGGGTGTTTCCCAGTACTGGGTTGCAGCTGGAAGGGCATCCGCTGTGTAAAACATATGCTGGAATAGTTGGCGGTTCATTCCGCTGTGGCGACCCCTGATAAATAAAGGACTAAGCTGAAGGAAAATGAATGAATGAGTTACTTCAAAACTAATTACCCCCAACACTGCTCCTGTCTCTCCGTAGAGTCTCTGCGGGACGTTCCGGATGATCTGCAATTGTCCAGCAACTTGAAAAAAGTCTGTGAGAAAATCGAGCACCAAAATACTCAACTGCGTCTGGGTCTCGGATCTGCTCAGCGAGCTCTGCGTGTCGTTCTCAATCCATCTGAAGTGACGTTTGATCCTGAGACCGTCCACCCAAACCTGCTGTTGTCTGAAGATCTTAAAACAGTGTCTTTCAGTGTGTCCAAACAGCCCTATCCGGCCAGTTCCCATAGGTTTACCAGCTTCTTCCAGGTAGGCTTATAATGACGGCGTACATTATTCTTGTTGTGATTAATGGGGTATATTTGGACTGCACAATATTGGAAAAAAACCGACATTGCAATATTTTGTTTTTCGGCAATATATATATTGCGATATAAATATAATTCCCCAAGATGACTGTAGGGCGACACGGTGGCTCAGTGGTTAGCACTTTGAATTAGCATTGTGTATGAAAAGTGCTATATAAATAACCTTGCCTTGCCATTGTATTATTGAATATAATATTGTTGAATTTCAGGCTTTGAGCACTCAGAGTTTCACCCGAGGAGAGCATCTGTGGAGCTTTCAGGCTGAAGGTTGTCCGTGGGTTTTGTCCGTGTGTTACGATGAGCTTCCCCGCTCCGGCTCTGGCAGTGGCCTGGAGTCCAGCGCTGGATCCTGGTGCCTGATGTACTGTGATAACCTGCTGAGGGCGTATGAAAAGGGCAAAGACACGCCACTGAGACGCACACCCTCTCTGAAGAGGATGGAGATACGCCTCAGCTTCACTGCAGGCACTTTAGCGTTTCACAGCATTAGTGATGTGAGTGGGGATAAAACTCTCCTGCACACTTTTAAAGTCAACTTCACACACCCTGTGTATCTGGCTGTGAGGATGATGTCTGGTCAACCCAAAGCACGCATAACTCTCTACTAGTAAAATCTGCTTTACTGCATCTCATAATGGACTTTAGTTATGGTTGATGACTTATTTGATGACAGACTCTGCAAATGCAGCACAGCAGATTAGATTATTTTTGATGCAAGTTTTCATTGCATCACAATTCTGAGAGAATTGTGAAATATAAAATATGCAAATTTAAGAAATAAGACCCCCCCCCCCCTCCCTGCGAATTAGACTTGGTTTCATCCAAACGCTTTACTGCATCTCATAGTGGACTTTAGTTATGTTTGATGACATATTTCATTTACAAACTCTGCAAATGCATCACAGCAGATAAGATCATTTTTTGATGTTTTTCGATTGCGTCACAATTCTCAGAGGGAAAAAAAAGCCAAAATGGCAAGTTCTCAATTGCAGTTTTAACTTTACTATAAAATTATTAGTTATAAAGTCAGAATTTTTAAATTAAATATGTGCATATAAATAAGCATTTTGTTCCCTCAGAATTAGACTTTATAATATTAAATTGACATTACATTTCTGAGGAAAGAAGTCAGAATTGCGTCAGAATCTGCCATTTCTCATTAGATTTTATCTTGCATTTACAAG
The DNA here is from genome assembly GCA_903798115.1 of Danio jaintianensis. Classification (NCBI taxonomy): domain Eukaryota; kingdom Metazoa; phylum Chordata; class Actinopteri; order Cypriniformes; family Danionidae; genus Danio; species Danio jaintianensis. The sequence goes on from CAIGQV010000919.1 coordinate 15,104,382, forward strand.
TATAGCGAATGCAAGTTCATGTATTTCTGAGAACCGTGCGCTGGTTTTTGTGCTGCTCCACCTTATGCAACCAATTACTGCAATGATTTGGCCTTATTCATCCACATTTATCTTTTGTGATGAACTTATGATCCAGAACATTCACTTCTTATGCACTGAATGCATGTGGGTAAACTCAGATTGTCACATTAATTTTTCTTGTAATATATAATTTGATCAAAATATAAGAGTGCATTTGTGTCATTTAAAACAATTACAGTGTGTTTTTCACCTGTTTATTAATACTTTTTTTTGACTAAATTTTAATAAACAATTACATCTACCTTTTCTAGTAATTTGCGTTTATTTCGTCTTTTATTTTGAAGTGTTGCCTGCAGGGCCGCCACTGACTTTGGATGGGCGTTACAACTTTAATTTCAAAGGGTCGCCAAAATGAGGATCATCTGTGTCGGTTTTGCGTATATAAATTTCGAAAGTACAAATTTCTACTGCGAAAGCATTGATCTATACGTCGACATTTGAATAAATTAAATATAGCTATTAATATAACAAGTGGGGCGACGCGGTGGCGCAGTGGGTAGCACGTTCGCCTCTCAGCAAGAAGGTCGCTGGTTCGAGCCTCGGCTGGGTCAGTTGGCATTTCTGTGTGAAGTTTGCATGTTCTCCCCGTGTTCGCGTGGGTTTCCTCCGGGTGCTCCGGTTTCCCCCACAAGTCCAAAGACATGCGGTATAGGTGAATTGGGTAAGCTAAAATTGTCCGTAGTGTATGTGTGTGAGTGAGTGTGTATGAATGTTTCCCAGTGTTGGGTTGCAGCTGGAAGGGCATCCGCTGCGTAAAACATATGCTGGATAAGTTGGCGGTTCATCCCGCTGTGGCGACCCCGGATTAATAAAGGGACTAAGCCGAAAAGAAAATGAATGAATGAATGAATATAACAAGTACCAGTCGAACAACATCAACACATGACATGAACCATGAATATAATAAAAAATGAAGCGAAATTACCAGTTCAATTTTAAAGGCATAGTTCCCCCCCTAAAAAGAAGATTCTGTCATCATTTACTCACCCTCCACTTGTTCCAAACCTAAGATAACGTTACTTTCTTCTGTTAAACACAAAAGAAGATATTTTGAAGAAAGCTGAAAACCTGTAACCATTGACTTCCATAGTATTTGCTTTCGCTACTATGGGCATCAATAGCTTTTTCAGCTTTCTAAAGTGTCTTCTTTAGTGTTCAACGGAATAAATAAAACAATTTGGAACCACTCAAGGGTAAATAAATAGTGAGTAAATGTTCATTTTGCAGTGAACTATCCCTTTAACAAATATGCATCGTACTTTTATTTTGAAGTGTCTCCTAGAGAGCGGCCATCTTTGATACGATAACGCCTTCACGCTGACTTTTATCTGACAAGCGAATCGCGACTGACGCATCGGTTTCTTTCCGCCTGTAAACAACGAGTCAGAGGCATAAACATAAAGTTATTATGCCTCAACTAACGCCTTATGATCGCGTTAACACTAAACCACATCAGAATCTGATCTGAGACCACCAGCGGTTAAAGGTGAGTGTGTTTTTGTGCGGTTTAGCAGCTGATTTATCCGTGCAGCGTTTGTGAATTGTGTCATATGATACATAACCTAATGTAAACATCACTTCAGTGTGATACACAGACGGTTTTTATTCCTAAAAGATTTATATTTGGGTCTGAATGTGTGTGTTTTTAATCATTGTTGTTTTTAAATGCTCAGACTGTTATGTAACGACATGTAAGCCTAAATAAACACACATTCCAGAGGAGTAACTTTCGCAGACCCAAAACAGTCTGAAATTTATCATTTAAAACATAATTTCACCTGTAAATGACTATATGATTAATTAAAGAGGCGATGCATGTTATTCACACAATAATTACATGTGATTTATTGCTGATTTGTTGTTATTTGTGAACAGTTGTTGATTTTATTAACATTTATCTATTATTAATATAACATCTGAGTGTCTTTGTTCAGTTCTGTTTATTTATCTTTGATTATTTTACATTTTACTATTATAATTATTGTGTTTTCCCACATATATAGCTGCTTTGACACAATCTACATTGTGAAAAGCGCTATATAAATAAACTTGACATGATATTGTGCTATAGTGATTTATAACTGACACTACAGTGTTTTTAAACCATACTATAGTAAAGCACTTGAATTCATCTGTTGTGGTAATACTATTCCTATGGTATACCATTGCTAATGAAATTTATCATTTAAAATAGATAATTTCGCCTGTAAGGGCGACGCGGTGGCGCAGTGGGTAGCACGTTCGCCTCACAGC
>CAIGQV010000919.1:15115900-15127490 GCA_903798115.1 Danio jaintianensis
ATATATATATATATATATATATATATATATATATATATATATATACATACACACATGCACATATACGCACAAACACACACATAGAAGTATACATATAATGTATACAATATAATATATGTATTACACACACATGCATACAAACACGCGCACACACACAGATATGTACACACACACACACACACATGCACAGACAGACATACACACAGATATGTACACACACACATGCACATATGAAGATGCATGCAAACACACACACAAATTTACATACTCACACAGATATGTACACACACATGGACATATAAGCACACACACACACAGACATATACATACACACAGATATGTACACACACACATGTACATACGATGATGCATACAAACACACACACAAACATACATACTCACACAGATATGTACACACACATGCACATACACACACACACACACACACACACACACACACACACACACACACACAGATATGTACACATGCACATACGAAGATGCATACAAACACACACACAGACATACATACTCACACAGATATGTACACACACATGCACATACACACAGACACACACACATGCACATACGAAGATGCATACAAACACACACACACAGACATATACATACTCTCACAGATATGTACACACACATACACATATATGCACATGCATACAATCGCTCGCACACACACACACACACACAGAGATATGTATATACATACACACACACATGCACATATAAATACATACACACACACACACAGACATACACAGATATGTACACACATGCACATATAAATACATACACACACACACACACAGACATACACAGATATGTACACATGCACATACGAAGATGCATACAAACACACACACACACACACACACAGACATATACATACTCACAGATATGTACACACACATGCATATATATGCACACGCACACACACACACAACTATATATATATACACATACACACACACACATGCACATATGCATATACATACACACATATATATATATATATATATATATATATATATATATATATATATATACACACAAAATAAATAAATAAACCCAGCCCTCTACTAAATAGTTCCAGTAGGAAATACATCATCACACTGAAATAACAGCCTGCAGAATCTTTCAGTTGTTGAGTGTAAAAACAGCACTAGTTGTTGTTGTAAATCATGTGTATTATTGGATTAATGTAATTATGATCTGTTTGTTTCAGGGCACTCTGGAGATTCGTTTTCCAGATAAACACCTCTCCGCCAAAGACTTCAACATCTACGGCCACGGCGGACGACACTTCTGGCTCGCCAGCTCCTGTTTCTTTTTCCTGGTGCTTCATTTATCACTTCTCCTTTCTATCAAATCTGTGTTGTTTTAACATATTCAGTTATTGTTATTTTTCTGTGGCCTTAGGTGTACTCCCTGATAGTGATCTTACCGAAAACCCCGATCAGAGAAAGAATCTCTTTACCATGTGAGTAAACGCTCTCGTGTTCAGTGTTTGAGTTGCTGTGTTTCCATTCAAAAATGTGAATTAGATTTATGTGCAAAACTGGAATATCATAAAAACATTTGGCGAATAAAGCAGCGTTTCCATCCAATGAGAAACAAAAAAAACCCGAAATGGTCACTTCCTTATAAACTGGAGCAAATATCAGTTTAGTGCGGTAGGAGAAGCCACTGTGGTGTTTTCACTGTTGCGCCTCAGAAGACGAAACGCAATGAATGCGGTCAATGTGGTGACTTTTGGAGGCGTGAGACGGGAGCGCAGACAGATGCTCAAGACAGTTCTGCAGGGAATAATAATAGAAGAATAATAATACTGAAGCACTGTGATGATGGACTGACGGACGGCTGAGGCCTTTTACAATCAGCAAAACAACATTTCAGATCTTTTACAATCTGCTGGAAACATGCAAAACTCCATTAATGCAAAGTCTCTGAAACACACATTTATATCTGATCATCATCTGACAAAAACTAAATCAGATCGCATTCGTAGATGTGCATGCTGGAATTTATTCAGTAAATGTGTTTCTGTCATAGTTTATGTGCATTTTCTCTTGTCAGATAAAAAGTTTATCCTAATCAGTTGTGTGCATATGTTTTTTTATGCACGTCTTTGTGTTTACATATACGCTTTTAATGCATATTCCAAATTGCACATAGAAAAGGTGGATGGAAACGTAGCTGGTGTTTCAGTGTTAGAGTCTGATGATAATAATAATGATGATGAATGTGATTGTGCAGCGAAGAGGAGTTTTTACGTGTATTCGGGGATCCTGGCACTGCTAAATCTGGTTCAGGGTTTGGGAAGTGCTCTGCTCTGTGCCGACATCATTGAAGGCCTGTGGTGAGACTTCAGCTCTTTCTGACACTCCTGTTTTCTGCTGTTGTGTAGTCTCAATTAAATTATTTGAATATATTTTTTTAATGATTTTTACTTTACTAAAAATGAAATAAAATAAATGTTTTTTTATTTTTTTTATATAAATAAACTGTGTAAATGATAATTATTTTAGCTTGATGCAAAGAAAAATATTTATAATTTTATTTCATTTAACTGGATGTAAAACGATAATGAAAATAGATAATACAATTATTTCAAGGAATAAAAAAGCTGTATAGACATATTTAACAAATCAATATAAACGTCAAAAACATCCAAAAAAACTTTAACTAAAATTAAAAGCAGAAAATATAAATATAATATAATATTAATTGTAATTAATAAATATAAATTGTCAATTTCCCTGCTCCTCTAGATTACAAAAAACATTTAACAGGGTTCATACAGTCATGGAAAACCTTGAAAAGTCATGGAATATTGACATGGCATTTTCCAGGCCTGTAAAAGTTTTGGAAAAACAGAAAAGCCCACAAAGTTTTGGAAAAGTCATGGAAAACAGATATCTGTATACTTGAATATAGGTTTGTTGTCTTTTCTTCGTTTCTGTCCTTGGCCAATCACATACTCTCATATTATTAGTGCGGTGTAAGCATTATCTAAAGCAATTTTACATAGATATAAATATAAACTGAAAGTAAATGGATTGTTGCGTGTTTTACAATATGCTTTAATAAATTTGAACATGCATTGTTTTTTTTTTTACCATGTATATGTAGACATTGCATGAAACATTAGGCCATGAACATTTACTTGAAAGTCTTGGAAAAGTCATGGAATTTTAGTAGTAAAAATGTGTATGAACCCTGATTTAAGTTGGAAATATTGCAATTAAAAATATTAAAAATTATATATATAATAACTATCAGCATAATATTTGAGTGATGTGTATGAGAAATTAAGAATGTGAGAGAGCTTTTGCGTTGTCTGAGAATTTTAGAAACCCATAAAAATAATAGACTTAAAAATTTGTTACTGTATTACTACTTTTTACTGTATTATTACTGTCTTACTGCTATATTACTGTAAATACTAAATGCTGTAAATACTAATACTGTATTATTAAAAACTTAAATAATTATTATTTATTTAATATCAGTTTTTTGTTACATAATTTATATCATTTTGTAAAGATGTTTCAGACAATGCAGACAATTCAAGTATAAATTAGAGAGTGTGTGTGTGTGTGTGTGTGTGTGTGTGTGTGTGTGTGTGTGTGTGTGTGTGTGTGTGTGTGTGTGAGCGTGCGTGCGTGCATGCATGTGTGTGTGTGTGTAGGCTGACTATGATTTTTGTGAATATTTGTGTGACATTTTATGACTTTTTCCTGAATTTTAGAGTGTATTTGGTTTGACGATTTGATGTTTCTGCAAGATATAGAAATACTTAAACATATGTATATGTATATAAAATTAAGTTAATAAGTAAATTAGGCACAATATATTGCACAAACAATGGTTTGACCTGTAGCCAATCTGAAAAGAAAAATTGAGGGACTATATATATTTATTAATATAATTATTAATATTGACCACAGCAGTTTTTAAATGTTTTCTTCCAAATTAAACTAAAAGAAATACTATAGGATAGGAAATACTGTGAAAATGTCCTTGATTATGCATGTAATATTGAATTTATTTCTTATTTTTCCCCCAAATAAAGCTAGAACTTTATTGTGATTCAGGATTGTGTGTGTATGTGCTTTCAGCTGTGTGGATGTGACCACATTCCTCTACTTCTCCGTCTTCGCTCCTCTGATCTACGTGACGTTCCTCAAGGGTTTTTTTGGGTATGTAGATCCTCTATTCAATCCCGGCACAGGATATCACACCACACAACACACACACACCAGCCCTGTAGACACACTCATTCCTGTCATGTCACAGTGCTTTAGTTCTCGATGCAGAAATGAGGAACTGTATTTACAGACGAGCTGCTGTGGTTTTCAGCTTCTCTAAAATGACCCGTTCTGCACCTTTGTGGGATTTTATTATAATTCAGGCATCAGAAATTAGTCTGGGGAAGTTTGAAGCTGTTTCTATACACCACACCAATGTTTCAGAGCACTAAAAATCATCTTCTTGATGATGCGTTTGTGCTGAATCACATTTTAATAACATTACAGTCAATAGCATCTGTTGCTGACCGTCATATTAGCATATGCTCTTTATGTTGTACTTGAATGGACGCTCTTTGTGTATTAGATTTATACATAATTTTACAGAAATTATACTGAAGTACACTTGTGATGCCAAAAAAGAGGATAGGAATTATTTCTCTGTTTCTATTTTGATTAGTTTTTTTTAAAGAGACCTTATATTAAAGGGCTTAGGGCTTTTACTAAGGCTTAGTCCCTTTATTTATATCAATAACCGCCAACTTATCCAGCATATGTTTTATGCAGCGGATGCCCTTTTAGCTGCAACCCATCACTGGGAAACACCCATACACTACGGACAATTGTAGCTTACCCAATAGTTCACCTATATCGCATGTGACCTATAGAAATGACGCTGGCTTCAAGAGGCATCATTGTGGAAAAAAATATTTCTTGGCTTTTATTTATTTTATTCACTTTTATTTTATTTTATTGATTTTTGTTTAAATGAATAATTTCAGACTTAATTATTTTTTGCAAATAAATGCCCTAAATGATAGTATTTCTGTCTGAAATGTGTACAGGGTGTCTGCAGATCTTTAAAAAGTCTTAAATGCCATAGTATAAAGATAAGCCCTTAATTAGTCTTAAAATGTCTTAAATCTGCGTTTCAAAAGTCTTCAAAATGCAATCAAACCGACCCCATAAAGAAGATGTTGCATCTGTTTTCTCTGTCTATTTTGTACAAACCCAATAAAGTAAACACTCATGGGGATTTTGCTTACGCAAGCAAATTATATGGGGATTTCACTCCATAATAGCTTTTGAAAGCTTCGTCAACCCGTACATTAGCATATAAAGAACTTGAGATGCATTGATCAACGGACCAGGGACAGGAATTAGGATTTTTCACATGACCGGCCTGACTGGTGATCCTGCTGCATCCAAATTGTTAGTTATTAGTTACTGTTAGTCAGCTCAAAGTCTGTTTTCAGGTTTTTTACTCTTTCTTTATACAGTGTGTCCGCTGGGTCCTAAAAAGTCTTAAGTCTTTCAGAATTTTAGGCCTTGAAAAGTTCTTAAATTCACAGAAATAATGTGTTGTAGGTCTTAAATCATTTTAAACAGGCCTTAATTTTAAAAGTTGTCGAAGTAAAGATACCCAATACGGCCAACATCCATATGTATATACACTTATTAAATTTTTATTGCAAAGAGATGTTTATTTTACAACAGCTGCTTCGTTTTACAGCCATTTTTTTAAATTAAATTCCCTTATCAGGAAAAAAATAACTAAAAACAATTACACAATTCCTCATGATAATACCAGCAATATATCCCTTTACATAATCTTCCATTTACACAAAAACTATTTACAGAAGTAAGGGTGAGTGGGCATAATATTTATAAATAGGCATGAAACTTAAGGTTTTATAACAGAAATGCATTAGGTTGAATAGGAGTTATATTCATTTCATTCATTCATTTTCTTTTCAGCTTAGTCTCTTTATTAATCTGGGGTCGCCACAGCGGAATGAACCGCCAACTTATCCAGCATATGTTTTACGCAGCGGATGCCCTTCCAGCTGCAACCCATCACTGGGAAATATACTCATTTCGTTTAGACCAAAAGCCAACAAATATATATTTTTGATAATTCGTGTAGTTTTCTTCATAATAAATATACTTTTAACAATGTTAAACTCGTCATTTAAAAAAAAGAAACATTATGTAGAGAAAAAAAAAGTCTATACAACTAGAGTTTTCCTGTGTTGACACATTAAAATATGTGGTTAAGAAATAACTACATTTGTTTTTTTACAATTCCATTGGTCCAACCGGGCCATTACAAAAAATCCTAAGTGTTTAGCCCCGTATAAGTCTAAAATCTCATTCGTAATGGTCTTAAAAGGGTCTGCAGAAACCCTGTATAAATAATAAAGAGTTTTAAGGATGGTGATTACTTAGTTGCTTTCTGTGCTTTTTAGCGCTATAAAACAATTACACTATACCATGGGTCTTAAATTAAATTCTGTGTGGTATTAAAAAGATCTTAAAGTCTTAAATATGACCCACGAAACCTGCAGATACCCTGTGTGTAAGTTGGTGTCTGAATGCTATCTGGATTTGACTGTATATTGAAAAACCACAAGAGGTTTTGACGTCACGGATGGTGATGTTTAATCTTACAACAATCATCCTCATTTCTCTCCAGCTCTGAGCCCAAAATCCTGTTCTCCTACAAGTCCCAAATCGACGAGCCGGAGGACTCAGACGTGCACCTGCCCCACACCTCGTCCTCGGGTCTGGGCCGCAAAGATCTGGATCGTGGCTCGTACTCCAGCACACAGATCGACGGCTCCGGAGCGTACCTGGATGACGTGGTGTCGGGTCCGTTTGGAGGAGCACACAGCATTAACAGTGTAGACAGCGATCGCTGGAGGTCTATCAACACCTGAAACAGCAGATCAAAACACTCCAGATCATCCTCTACTGCCTGCAGACGTCAGACGCTCATTTACAGATCATTTCATACGCATTCCTGCAACTCGTTTCTACATTCCTTGTGTGTCTGCAACGCTGTGAAAGGGTTAGTTCACACGAATATGACAATTATGCTATGATTTAGTCACCCTGAAGGTATGCAAAAAAATATAAGTTGTCTTACTTAGAGTTTCTGTCTCATTTATAGTTAATATCTCGACATTCTTAAAGGGTTAGTTCACACCAAAATTCAAATTATCCTATGATTTAGTCACCCTAAAGGTATGCACAAATATGTGTTTTCTTACTTAAAGGTTTCATCTCTTTTCTAATAATATATATATATTCTTAAAGGGATAGTTCACCCAAAAATGAAAATTCTGTTGTCATTTATTCGGCTTTTACTTGTTTCAATCCTTTATGAGGTTCTTTTAAACATTTAAGAAGATATTTTGAAGAATGCTGGATACCTGTAACCATTGACTTACATAGTATGTGTTTTTCCTACTATGGATGTCAATGGTTACCGGTTTTCAGCATTCTTCAAAATATCTGCCTTTGTGTTTCTAGTAATTATCTATACATTCTTAAAGGGGTAGTTCATACCAAAATGAAAATTCTGTTATCATTTACTCTGCTATTACTTGTTTCAAGCCTTTATGAGTTTCTTTGTTCTTTTAAACATTTAAGATATTGTGAAGAATGCTGAAAACCGGTAACCATTGACTTCTATAGTATTTGTTTTTCCTACTATGGACGTCAATGGTTACCGGTTTTCAGCATTCTTCACAATATCTGCCTTTGTTTCTAGTAAATATCTATACATTCTTAAAGGGGTAGTTCACCCAAAAACAAAAATTCTGTTATCATTTACTCTGCTATTACTTGTTTCAAACCTTTATGAGTGTCTTTGTTCTTATAAACACATAAGAAGATATTTTGAAGAATGCTGGAAACCTGTAACCATCGACTTTCACAGTATTTGTTTTTCCTACTATGGATGTCAATGGTTACCGGTTTTCAGCATTCTTTAAAATATCTGCCTTTGTGTTCAACTGAAGAAAGATTTCAGGGAGAGTAAATACTGAGTAAATGTTAATTTTTTTGCGCAAACTAACCCTTTAAATCCAGAAGCATGTTCTAGACGAGTAAAACATATTTTGTTTTCAGGAATATCGAGTGAGCATTTCCTTAAAACAAGTATAAATTGATGGAGTGCGTAAAATAAACTTACTTAAAGCCGAACTTACTCCACTGGGAGATCATTTAGCTTATTTTCAGGGAAAACTCACTTAATTTTAAGTTATTATTTCTGAAAACAAACAGACTTTTTAGATATGTGGACTAGAAACAAGACAAAAACTCCAAGTAAGAAAAGTAGTCTGAGTTATTTTTAAGTTTATATTTGTCTTTTCCAGCTCTACAATGGCTGATTTTATTATCAGAAGTCCAATAAAGTGCATCCATTTATAATAAAAAGTGCCTCAGAGGACAAGAGGTCTTCTTTAGTGAATGCATATGTTTTTAGAATAAAATGTTGTGTATTTAAACCTTTATAAATTGTTTTGTGTAACTTCTGGAGTGTGTCGTCCATTTTATAGGCACATGCTCAGTTAAAAACGAATGCGGAGGCTCATTTAAGGGACAGTTCACCCAAAAAATTAAAATTGTGTCATCATTTAGTATTTGTTTTTCCTACTATGGAAGTCAATGATTACAGGTTTTCAACATTCTTCAAAATACCTTCTTTTGTGTTCAACAGAAGAAAGAAAATCCAGAAACACTTGAGGATGAGTAAACGGTGAGTAAATTTTTTTTTGGGGTGAACTGTGCCTTTAAGAAAGACAATCCAGTCCTGCCGGTGGCACTAATGGACAAAAAAATCACCTCAAAATTAGATAACGACAGATGGAACTTAGACAAAACGATTTATAAAGTTTTAAAAATACATCTTTTTCCTTCAAAAATTAATTGATTCACTAAAGGAGGCATTTATTTAACCCCCAGAGCTGCGTAAGGCACTTTTTATTATGGATGAATGCACTTTATTGGACGTATCTTTGACTGCTGATCAAAATCATCCAATGGAAGAGCAGGAAAAGTCCAAGATAATTATTTTTAAATAACTCTCAACTGAAAGAAGAAAGTCGTATACAACTAGGATGCCTTGAGAGTAAATAAATCATGGGATTACTTTAATTATTGCGTGAACTAACCCTTTAATTTTAGAGACGTTCTAAAACGCTTAACGTGAATTAATGCTTAAAGGGACAGATCACCTAAAAATGAACATTTATTCTCCCTCAGTGCAGTTCTCATAACACAAAAGAAGATATTTTGAAGAATGTCTGCAACCGGTTGCCATTAACTTCCATATTAGAAAAAACAAATACTATATAAGTCAATGGCTACTAGTTTCAGTATATCTTCCTTTGTGGAGGATGAGTACAATAATGAAATATAATTGTTGGTTGGATTATTCCTTTAACGTTAATTAAGGCTTTAAGAAAGAACCAAAATTCAGTATAATGTTTATTGAAATCAATATATGTGCAGATTAACCCAGAATATGAACATGACCTGTTAAATTGCATGGATTTTCCTCTCATATATAGTAAACTGTTGCTTGACGTGGCTTTAAAAAGTGGTTTATAAAGACCAAAGTTGATATACAGTTTGTTCAAATATATGTTCCATCTACAGACAAGCTGATGAACCATAAATTGCACACTTTCCCATTTAAATGAATGCAGAAAATAATAAATAAGGTGTATTCATTCATTTAAAAGGTGATGTATAAAGGTTAAGTAGTCTAATATCACCTTTTTACTGCATTAAGCCATGTTAGGTTTTTATTTTTAACACATTTCTGTGGTGGTAAACCTTCGATATACACTTAAAACATATATTTTTGCTGCTTATTTTACTAATTATTTAAAATGAGCTGAAACAATACAATTCTTGAGGGTTTTTTTGTGGCGCAGCTTCATTGTTTTATGTTCAATCAACTTAAAATTGTAATAAAAGCATTAAGTTAATGTAATCTGTTTGCTTTGGGATGACTTGAAGGGATTTGTGTGGAACCCATGTGTATGTTTAACATGCGATTTAGGTTGATCTGCTTACCTGTATGTAAAAACACACAACTATTTTAACAATATGTGTACCAAATTTGGTCTTTAGCACTTTTAAGCCATAATTTTGAACATTAAGCATTTCAGAATGTCCCTAATTTTACATGTATTGCGGGCAGGTTTATCGTGAAGCACACAACCTCATGCATTTCTGCTCAAACTACGGATCTGTTGGTGATTCTGAGTGCCAGAGTTCAAATCTCCTGATGTCTTTTCTACCTTTAGGGTTGTTTTGCACTGAAAATCATTGATCAGGCTTTCGCTTTCGAGTTTTTAAGGACTCTAAACTCTCTTCATATGCCACAAGTTTGTAAAAAAAAAAACTCTATTCTTCAGTGCTTTATGGTAGTCTTTGGACTTTTATTTATTTTAGTGATCTGTTGAATTTAGGTTTAGCCTTGCGCTCAGTTCTTAAATGAACTACACGTTATTCGTCCGTCTTTGAGAACGAAGGTGGAACTGGATTGAGTCGGGCTTGTCATTATTATCATTCCCTGTGCAAGAAAAAAGTGTATTGTACAGAACTTAATGCACCGTATACTGAGAGAAAGTGTTTGATTGAAGTACTGCAAGTTATTAACAATGTAAAACTTTTTTCAGTGAACACACACACACACACACACACACACAAAACAAAACTCAGAAAACACTGTTGTCCATCTTCAATTAAATTTGACCTGGGTAAAATACTTGCGTGTGTTTGCTTATTTATGTACGGGTTCATATTTAATGATTAAAAATGTTTCTGTTCTCTCTTTTTTTTTAGCACAAACTGTATTTTATGTCAAATATTGGAATTAAAAATAAGATTTAATACATATTTACTTTACTTTTAGATTGAGTTATATCAAAATACTAATTCATTAATGGCTTGAAATGCTTTTTGTTTAATATTTTCGTCTGACTGGATTAGAATTATTAGGTTTTATTTATTTGGGATGTGTTTTGGATGTTAAATCGCAGCTCAGGTTATTTTCAGTTGCTAAAAGCGAACTAAAATACTTTTTATGCATTAAATATGTCCAGTTTATCCTAATATTTTGATAGAAGACACCCAATAAAACATCATTCAGCGTTATAATAGTTAATATACTAAACAATCATTCGATGACACATTGAAAGACTATTAACAATCACAGTTTGACCCCAAATATATTTATTTTTATGCATTTATTTTACTTTCCCCACATACATTTGTCAGCCAGGACTTTTTAATCATTCATTCATTTTCTTTTCGGCTTAGTCCCTTTATTAATCTGGGATTGCCACAGCGGAATGAACCGCCAACTTATCCAGCATATGTTTTACGCAGCGGATGCCCTTCCAGCTGCAACCCATCACTGGGAAACACCCATACACTCTCATTCACACTCATACACTACGGACAATTTAGCCTACCCAATTCACCTATAGCGCATGTGTTTGGACTGTGGGGGAAACCGGAGG
>CAIGQV010000919.1:15133983-15157888 GCA_903798115.1 Danio jaintianensis
GAGTAAATCAAACTGTCAGAGTGAATCTAACATCTGTCCGAATGAATCAAACTGCACGAGTGAATCAAACTGCACGAGTGAATCAAACTGCACGAGTTAATCTAACATCTGTCCGAGTTATTTTGGTCATTCATTCATTCATTTTCTTTTCGGCTTAGTCCCTCCATTAGTCAGGGGTCGCCACAGCGGAATGAACCACCAACTTATCCAGCATATGTTTTACACAGCGGATGCCCTTCCAGCTGCAACCCATCACTGGGAAATATTTTGGTAATGAAAACAGTCGTGAAAGTGGCATTCTGCTGATAAAATATCTATATTTTGGGGCAAATGAGTGATTGGTGGGGTCGTAGCAACTTTGGAGAGTTTTTCTTTCTTTTTTTGTGTATTGATCTGAAAGAGTGAAAGCCTTTCATCAAAGTCCCTTTAAGTGTAATCTATAGTCTTTGCTTTCATTCTCTGTCCAGTTTGAGGTTCGTTATGTTTTGTTTACTGGATGCAGTAGTCATAGCAACCGCAGTACTCATCGTGTTGCCAGAAACTACAGTGAAACACGTGAACATACAGTTTATTATTATTAATAATTAAGCAGGGATACTCAATGAAAGCCTAGTTCCTTAAAAAGGAAAATGACTATTCTGTCATCTTTTACTCTACTTTCACCTGTTCAAAACCTATCTGAGTTTCTTTCTTCTGTTGAAAGCAAAAGATATTTTGAAAAATGCTGGTTGCTGGCACCCATTGACTCACTGACCCATTGATTGATTTCCCTACTCATTCATTCATTCATTTTCAATCGCTTTTCCGGGGCCGGGTCGCGGGGGCAGCAGTCTTAGGAGAGAACCCCAGACTTCCCTCTCCCCAGACACTTCCTCCAGCTCCTCCAGTGGAATCCCAAGGTGTTCCAGGCCAGCCGAGAGACATAGTCCCTCCAGCGTGTCCTGGGTCTTCCCCGAGGCCTCCTCCCGGTGGGACATGCCTGAAACACCTCCCTAGGTAGGCGTCCAGGAGGCATCCGAAACAGATGCCCGAGCCACCTCAGCTGACTTCTCTCGATGTGGAGGAGCAGCGGCTCTAATCCGAGCTCCTCCCAGGTGACAGAGCTCCTCCCCCCATCTATAAGGGTGCACCCTGCGAAGGAAACTCATTTCGACCGCTTGTATCCGAGATCTTGTCCTTTCGGTCATGACCCAAAGCTCATGACCATAGGGGAGAGTAGTATTTCCCTACTACTTTTTGTAATGAATAAGTTTGTAATAAAGGTAATGTTGAATCAGATCAAATATTTCTTTTGAAAGCTACTTTTTGCAGTGTTTATTTGATTTTGACATTTGATTTAACAGAATAATGATTTCCACTTCTCTATTCCACCAGCTAATAAATTATTAATAATATCATATAAGCTGTTCTAGATTAAGTTTAAATGAAAACCGAATTCATGAAAATAAAAACTAATTCAAACGAATAATACAAAATTCTGTCATATTTCAATGGTACAAAACAAATGAAAAATATATTTTACGTATACCTTTCTGCATAGACTTCAATTGCATTGCTTAAATGGATTAATTAATAAATACCATGCTCTCATGAGCATGCAATGTGTTTATGTGTGTCAGTGAGTGACATTAGTACTGTCTGAATTTAAAAATGCTGTTTTTTGTTCATTTACAGGCATTGCTAGCTTGTGTTTATGGTCATTTTGACCTTTGTAAACCTCGTAACCTGTTAGAACAATAAGTTGGTTGTCTTTTTTCCCTGTTATTAATATAATTTGTTAATTTTCAAACATATTTAGTCCTATTTTTTTTTAGTTTGGCTGGAATAAATCAAAATATATTTACTAAAATGTAAAAAAAACTGCTAAGGTCAATATTATTAGCTTTTTTTTGATTGCCTACAGAACAAACCACTGCTCTCCAATGACTTGCCTAATTAACCGAACTCGCCTAGTTAACCTAATTAATCTAGTTAAGCCTTTAAATTGTACTTTAATCCAAAAGTGAAAAATCTGTCATTGTTTTTCTAATGCTGCAGTATATGCCCCCCATTCTTTTAATTATAAAGAAATATATCATATGGAAGAGTGAGACAGTGGCTCAGTGGTTAGCACTGCGGCCTCACAGCAAGAAGGTCGCTGGTTCGAGTCCCGGCTGGGTCAGTTGGCATTTCTGTGTGGAGTTTGTATGTTCTCCCCGTGTTGGCGTGGGTTTCCTCCGGGTGTTCCGGTTTCCCCCACAGTCCAAACACATGCGCTATAGGGGAATTGGGTAAACTAAATTGTCCGTAGTGTATGAGTGTGTATGGGTGTTTCCCAGTACTGGGTTGCAGCTGGAAGGGCATCCGCTGTGTAAAACATGCTGGAATAGTTGGCGGTTCATTCCGCTGTGGCGACCCCTGATTAATAAAGGGACTAAGCCGAAAAGAAAATGAATGAATGAATTTGTCATAGATTTGATCATATAGTCTGATTTTTAAAAATGCTTTTGTTTAATTTACAGGCATTGCTATCTTGTGTTTATGGTCATTTTGACCTTTGTAAACCTCGTAACCATCCCTCTGGACATTGCCTTTTCGGAGGACATGCATGACAGTGCCCACAAGTACTGGGTGGCCTTCAATGTACTCTCCGACATCTTGTTTTGCCTGGACATCGGCATTAATTTCTGTATCGGCATTTTCAACGAAAACGGAGAAGTATGAACATTATGACTTGAAAGAAACTGTCTAAAACATCACCGAGCATATAAATGAAATCTAATGCATTCCTGTTTCTCTCCAGGCCATCCTTGATCCTAAAACAATCAAGGAGGATTACTTGCACAGCTGGTTTGTTCCAGATCTGGTGGCCGCTTTTCCGGTCGACATCATTATTATCATTGTGGTAATTCATTCATCTTTCTGTATCGCTCACTGATTGGTTCTGAGAGACAACCGCCAACCTGATTTCCCCAAGTAGGACATGTTCCTGGATTAACATCTATGTTGATCCTGGAACAACATTCAAATCAGCCAATCAGAATTAAGAGATACGTTTACAGTGTATGTTAAGTTTAGGCTTACGGTTAGGTTTATGCACTTCTACATGATTGTTATCCAACTATTATTCCCCTCTGATTTTGGGAATAATTTACAGTTCTGGTTGGGTTTAGGGGTAGGGAATAGGTATGGATTACATTTTCCAACAAAGATGATGTTCCAGGATCATCATAGATGTTAATCCAGCATCGCATGGTACTTGGCAAAATCCTGACATGCCTTTCTTACAGCACGACCTGATTGTCCACAGGAGCAGTTTTACATCACAGACACCAGCTCACTTCTGGCGTCCAAGATGGTCCGGATTCTGATGTTCGCCCGCTTCCTCAGCATGATCCGTCTGCTGCGAGTGCCGAAGCTCCTCAGGTTCTGCTTCGAGCTGGAAAGTGTACGTTTCAGCATTGCTCACCACCATCACACTTACAAATCGCTACGGTTGGCTTCTAGAAGACAAAACGCCATTCATATTACATTCATTCATTCATTCTCCTTCGGATTAGTCCCTTATTTATCAGTGGTCACCACAGTGGAATGAACCGCCAACTATTCCAGCATATGTTTTACACAGCGGATGCCCTTCTAGCTGCAACCCAGTACTGGGAAACACCCATACACACTCATTCTCACACACACACACACACACACTCATACACTACGGACAATTTAGTTAATCAATTCACCTATAGCGCATGTGTTTGGACTGTGGGGGAAACCGGAGCACCCGGAGGAAACCCACGCCAACACGGGGAGAACATGCAAACTCCACACAGAAACGCCAACTGGCCCAGCTGGGACTTGAACCAGCGACCTTCTTGCTGTGAGGCGACAGTGCTAACCACTGAGCCACCGTGCTGTCTAATTGAACCGATTTTTATATTAAATAAAAACATAAAATAAACATTAAAATATACAGTATTTACTTTCAGAATACAACTGTTAAACTTATTTTGATAGATTTGTGGTGTTTTCTCACATTTTCCCTCACATATCTTAGAACTATTAGGTTGTATATCGTTGACTCTGAATATATTGTGTCATTCTAGGTGTCTGATATTCGCCTCGAAGATGTGAAAAAGTTTCTCAGACTGGTGTTTGTGCTGTTAATGATGGCTGTGATCTGGCATTGGGACTCTTGCATTCAGTACTTTATTGCCTCTATAGAGGGATTTCCATATGACTGCTGGATCGTGAAGAACAACCTCACGGTTTGTCTGGTTTTTTTAATACAGTAGCTCGGACAGGCTTATATTGATTTGATATTTAATGCTTCTTCCTTTTTTGTGTTCATTTTACAGCACAGCTCGATTGGGGAAAAATACAGGTACGCATCGTTCAGAGCTTTGAAGCAAATGTCCTGGGCATTACTGGAGTTTCCAACACGTACGTCACCAATACAGTTGACACTCTCTTTTTTGAGAACAAGATCATTAAAGTACACATGAAATCAAAACTAACCATATTGATGTTGTTAGCTCATATTGCTAGTTTTGTGCTGAACAATTCATCTGTGTGTAATTAAGAAAAAAACAATAGTTTGCCCCTGTAATCTTTAATTAAAATCTGAAAATGCACTTCCTGTTTGTTTTCAGTTCAATTGTCAGATTAGGTCTGTCTGAGGTAGTGGGCGTGGCTAACATACTTAACCACGCCCCTGCAACTCTCAGTTTTGACAACAAACGGAAATAGTGAGGAGGAGGAGTCTGTTAGGTTGTAATAACTCTCCACAAACCCTTTTCCTATCTTTCTGAATGACACGCCTACTTTACTACATCCAATCAGCTCGCAGTAGAAAAACAAGCCACGCCCAGTGTTTTCTCATCGAAAAAAAAAACAGTCACAGTTCATGTGGACTTTAAATGGATAGTTCACCCCAAAAATGAATGTTCTGTCATCATTTACTCTCCGCCATTTAGTTTTAAAACTTTGTTTTCATCTTTCACAAGTTTTAATTCGTTCATTCATTTTCCTTCGGCTTAGTTCCCTTATTCATCAGGGGTTGCCACAGCGGAATGAACCGCCAACTTATCCAGCATATGTTTCACACAGCGGATGCCCTTCCAGCCACAACCTAGTACTGGGAAACACCCATACACACTCATACACTACGGCCAATTTAGTTCATTCAACTCACCTATAGTTCATGTGTTTGGACTAACCATTGAGCCACCATGTCGCTCACAAGTTTTAATTATGAAGAAAATTCAAAAGTGTTTTGGTGCACTGCGTTTGTCTGATGTAATTTTACTACTATTACTGAACTGTGTACAAAGTATGAAGCTGATTGGTTAGTTCTAGTCACATGACTTGCGGTGTGATTGCAGCTATTAAAAATTGGAGATGTTTTCAACAAGTTGCGCCTGGAAAATGTGAGTGTGTCGAAAATAACCAACTTTCGCACACAAAGGATGCAATATGTGAACATTCCCTTACTCTGCTTTGTACCATGGTAATAAGTGTTGAATACTTTACTCATCCATCAACATGATTTCTGCAGGAGCCCAGTAGGATGATGAAGACCACAACTCCCATGATTCCACACTCAAATCATCAAAATACACCTTTGTTTGTTGCGAATACACACCCTCTAGTGGCGAAAATTGCACACTGTGCCTTTAAAGATCCAGGTTAAAGTTTTTTAGATGTTAGTATCAGTATTGTTAGTTTTTAGGATATCTATAAGCTAGCGTGCTCCAAAACACTGACACAATTCGTGTTTAGAAGATATAAACCTGATATAAACATGTAAGGCTTGTAGTTTGTCATTTCCGCCTAAAAGTATTAACGGTGTTATTAACATCACCTCATACTTCAGTTTCTCATCAAATCTTCTGACCAATCAAATGCTCTCTAGTATATGACATGCCCCGCCTCCTTCAAGATGCTTCATATTTGATGCGCTTGAGCTCAACCACTCTCACTGGCAGAGCTGTGATAAAGCAAAATGCTATTAGCTGTTTTATAAAAAGGGGAGGAGCTACACTATGCCCCACAATCTCTCTGTATTTCGGTTGAGATTACGTCAAACATCGAATAAAAATGCACATTTCTCGAGACCTTTAATGTTAGATTTATAGATCAAACTTGTGATCAGATGTTTAATTTTGATCTGCCAGAAAGATAAGCCATGACGTGAGGTCCTAGAATTGCAAAAACACGTCAGTTTGAAGTGATTCTCTTTTATTTTTTAGGTCTGGAGGAACAGTGGATGGCTCTGATCACCATGGTGATCGGATATTTCTTGTTTTTTGTATATTTGGCATGCTTGATCACAACATTTGGGAGCTGGTCTGGGACTGGCAAAAACAAGGTGCTCTTGAGTGAATTTGAAGAGTTTAAACATAAAGCTGAGACTTATTCGTTATATAAATACATGCATTGAATATTGCAGATGAGCCAGATTCAGTCCTCCTTGCTGTTCAGCAACCGACCCTTGGCCCTGCGCCAGCGCATCACCGCCGATTACAAGTGGCAGATCTACAAAAAGAACATCCTCAATGTGGTCTCCAAACGGCTGAGAAAGGTGCTCAAAACCGATGTTCCTCTGCATTTTTGTTTTGTTTACCAGTACTAATATCTAAATCTTCTTTAATTAAGATGCATTTGAGTAGACTTCATTCATTTTCCTACAGCGTAGTCCCTTTATTCATCAGGGGTCACCACAGCGGAATGAACCACCAACTATTTCAGCATATATTTTATTATCCTCCGGGTGCTCCGGTTTCCCCCACAGTCCAAACACATGCGCTATAGGGGAATTGGATGAACTAAATTGGCCGTAGTGTATGAGTGTGTGTGTGAGAATGAGAGTGTATGGGTGTTTCCCAGTACTGGGTTGCGGCTGGAAGGTCATCTGCTGTGTGTAAAACATATGCTGAATGAGTTGGCGGTTCATTCCGCTGTGGCGACCCCTGATGAATAAAGAGACTAAGCCAAAGGAAAATGAATGGATTATGTTGTGGCTGCTTTTTTGTGTGTTTTTTCTTAGTAAACTGCTTACGTCGCCTGAATTGCCCCTAATTGATTGACTGATAGTGCTATGTTTTCTGTTTTAAAGGATATCATGGCAGATATTTGCTCAAACCTTGTAAAGAAAAACGCCATGTTCAAGTCATGGGACGCAAACTTCAGCAGAGCCGTGCTTATGTGTCTGGAGGCTGAGTTCTTCTCTCCTGGTGATGTCATTATTGAAAAAGACACCGCGGCAGATCACATGTTCTTCATCGACAGCGGTCACGTCCTGGTGGAGGACCACCATCAACAGAGGGAGAAGAAAGATGGAGAACATTTCGGAGGTGATGCTTTACATTCGGTTCAATCTGAAACAGGCGACAAGACAATTTTAGAGTACTGTGGGTTTCTAATAAGTTGCTTTTAATACAGTATGTTGATGTACTTCCAACTGAAAATGAATATTGAGTAGGGGGCGGGGCTTTGTTATTGTGCCTCATTCCCTGGTAGAAAAGTATCAATAAGAGGGGCGTGGTTTATGATTGTAATTGTAATATTGTGGACTACCATTGACTTCCATGGCATGTGTTTGTCCTAGTATGGAAGTCAATGGTTACAGGTTTTCAGCTTTCTTCAAAGTATCTTCTTTTGTGTTCAACTGAAGAAAGAAACTCATAAATGTTTGAAACCACTTGAGAGAGAGTAAACAGATTTTTTATTTTGGGTGAACTATCTCTTTAATCCGCTGCTGGTCATTTCTGACATTTTGACTGCATCATATGCGCATGTTTTATATTTTAGAATAACAAAGGCTCCTCCCTCTTTTGGAAAACAGCATCTCATTTGCATTTAAAGGGACACACACCCACAAATGGCATGTTTTCGCTCACACTCAAATAGAGGAAGATTTGACAAGCTGCAATAAATGCTCTACATAATATGTCTTATTTTAATGATCTTAACTGCAGAAAAAATGGTAAATGCTTCTTGTTGTTTCCACAGACATCAGCTTTCTATTGGGCGAAAGGCAGCAGATCTCCGCTCGTGCCCTGACCACCTGCAGCCTGTTCTCTCTATCACTGCAAGACTTTGAGATGATCCAGAAACAGTTTCCTCAAGTCGTGAGGAAAATGAGAGAAACAGCAGCTGAAGAGAAGGAACGGGACCTTCAGGGCAAGTCTTACGCACAGCATACGTTTGATATTAATCAATATATACTCACTGGCCACTTTATTAGGTACACCTGTCCAACTGCTTGTTTACGCAAATTTCTAATCAGCCAATCACATGGCAGCAACTCAATGCATTTAGGCATGTAGACATGGTCAAGACGATCTGCTGCAGGTCAAACCAAGCATCAGAATGGGGAAGAAAGGTGATTTAAGTGACTTTGAACATGGCATGGTTGTTGTTGTCAGACGGGCTGGTCTGAGTATTTCAGAAACTGCTGATCTACTGGGATTTTCACGCACAACCATCTTTAGGGTTTACAGAGAATGGTCCGAAAAAGGGAAAATATCCAGTGAGCGGCTGTTCTGTGGGCGCACATGCCTTGTTGATGTCAGAGGAGAATGGCCAGACTGGTTCTAGCTGATAGAATGGCAACAGTAACTCAAATAACCACTCGTTACAACCGAGGTCTGCAGAAGAGCATCTCTGAACGCACAACACGTCCAACCTTGAGGCGGATGGGCTACAGCAGCAGAAGACCACACCGGGTGTCACTCCTGTCAGCTAAGAACAGGAAACTAAGGCTAAAATTCGCACAGGCTCACCAAAATTGGACAATAGAAGATTGGAGAAACGTTGCCTGGTCTGATGAGTCTCGATTTCTGCTGTCACATTCGGATGGTAGGGTCAGAATTTGGCGTCACCAACATGAAAGCATGGATCAATCCTGCCTTGTATCAACGGTTCAGGCTGGTGGTGGTGTAATGGTGTGGGGGATATTTTCTTGGCACACTTTGGGCCCATTAGTACCAATTGAGCATCGTGTCAACGCCACAGCCTACCTGAGTATTGTTGCTGACCATGTCCATCCCTTTATGACCACAGTGTACCCATCTTCTGATGGCTACTTCCAGCAGGATAACGCGCCATGTCATAAAGCGCCAATCATCTCAGACTGGTTTCTTGAACATGACAATGAGTTCAAATCTGCAGCAACTGCGTGATGCTATCTTGTCAATTTGGAGCAAAATCTCTGAGGAATATTTCCAGTACCTTGTTGAATCTATGCCATGAAGGATTAAGGCAGTTCTGAAGGCAAAAAGGGGTCCAACTCGGTACTAGTAAGGTGTACCTAATAAAGTGGCTAGTGGTTAGTGTGTACTCGATCATGATTGGTCAGTTGTGACATTCCAAGGTATGTTATTCCGATATTACAACCGCTGAATAACAAAGGCTGATTCGGGAACGGAGAATCAACTTGAGCGTCAGTGAATACGTTCACATCCATATATCTACATCCACATTCACATGTATCTGCTTGTTTGTCAAGCTGGGGTTTTTTGACTGTTTGGTGCCATCTTGTGAATGAATAATACTTAAGTTAGTCTATGCTTTATTCAGTCAGTTTCATTTCTGTCAGCTTTGTGTTTTTGACAGTTGTGCACCATCTTGTGTCTAAATAATGTGCAAGTTAGTCTATACTCCATCAGCTGTTTTCAACTCTGTCAGCTTTGCATTAATTAAAGGATTAATATACTATTTGAGCTCAGAACAATGTTTTGTGTCAAGATGTTGTGTTTTGTGGCAAGTATCCGTGTATTAAGCAGGATGCAGTACATCCAGGATGGTTGTTTTTACAGAATTAAAGCCCTTCAGTCTTACACAACAGTGCTCTGCTTTGCGTTGGGCTGCTGACAAACCTGTCTAGCTTTATTCTTAAAAACTCTAACTTAATCTCGACCAACATGATGTAACATTTACTATTATCAAGTGAAAGTAATTATTCAGGGCTTGATTTAGTCAATTCATCTCTTCTTTGGACTGACATGCTTGCATTATTTGCTTACATTAATACTGTAAGTGAGAAATATATTGATGAAGTAAATAAGTTGTATTTTGATGATTTTAAGACTTGTGTTTGTTTATTAAAGGCAATGAGCTGGAGATCCAGGTTACACAGCCGTCGACATCAAGCAGCGTCTGAGAGATGACCGTCATGGATGAGTGTTTTCCTCAAATGTTAGCTAATTTTCATTCATTAATATTATTATTATTATTATTATTATCATCACTATTAGTATTATTTTAAATAACTATTGCTTCTTTTATCATTTCAGTAAAAAATGAATATTTTGTAGGTTAAAATTTGAGATGTTGTTGATAATATCATTTTAATAACATCATTTATATTTGAATAATCGTAAATATACCTACCACATAATACATAAAAAATATACAATGTTTTGATTGTCTGCTTTCAATATTTTTATTTGAACAGCTAATTTGCATCAATTATTATTATTCAAAATATGTTTTGTACTTTTGTTGTGGAGAATATAAGTTTAATAGCACAATTTGTGTTGTTTGTATGATTGTAAATAAGCTTAATGCATTACAAATGTTCAATGTTGGGATTATTTCATGTTAATAATATTTTTATTTGAATAATTGTTAGTATATTTGCCACTATTTGATATAATAAAGTATATGTATAATGATTTGTAATTTATGTACAGTTTATATAACAGTACACGCACGCACACACACATTTGTTGTTTTCAAATCAAGTAGAGTCAAGCAGTGCAGAGTACTCATTCGAGATTCCGAGGACTTTTATTTTGGAATATTCTTGCAGTGACGTTCGCATTTAAGAAGCAGGAACTGGCTTCAGATGTGAATAACGTTTTCATCTTGAGATTATATTATAATTTAAACAGCGTTCAGAGGTTTACTTTACATTTTACACTTCCATCTGAATAAACCGGCTCCCATTGTGCGACCATTTTATTTCGTTCTGTATTTTCTTCACACATGTGACTTGTCATGTGATGTCAATCAACGGGACTTTTATTTTGCATATTTTGTATGTTTTCTTTTAGCAAATGAGGATATATTTACTTTAAAAACATACTTTAAATTGACAATTTACATATGTATATATATATAATTTCACAGAAGAACATTCTCATTTAGAGTATTTGCAGAAATAAAACATTTGATATTTTCTGCATGTAAATGATTTATTGATAATATTTGTTTCTGAAATCAAACTTAATGCAATTATTCATGCAAATGTTTGGTTATGATTACAATACTTCACCGCTGGATATTATTGAGCAAGCAAGCAAGAATAAAAAAATCTGAATTAAAGAATAAAGTAAATAAAATTTGACAATAAAAGATTATTAATTCAATTCTACAAGAACAAGAGGTATTACATATTCAAATAGTTTAACATTAGCTGACAGAAATAAAAATCGACAAAATTTCCTTCCAAGGCCGCCTTGTGACGTCACTGCTCTGAATTAAACTACACTTCCCATAATTCCGCTGCGCTTCCGCTGGTGAAGTGTGTTCGGATGTTTGACGGCTGTGTCTGCATGTAGCGGGACGCGGTGACCCTCAGACGGTTTTGCCTGAAATAATCAGTGTTCCCCCCCCGAATTTTGGGTGTTTTTCGGGTTGATGGGTGCCGCTGACAGCAGGAGCAGGTCCGTGTCATTCGGCCTGGATGAAAAGGAAAATGTCACAGTCCTTCACGGAGTAAAGGTGAAGATACACACACATATTAGCAGAAAACACACACTTTATAATGTCCTACGTGGTGATACTGTACTTAAAGATGATTCAGATGTGATATATTAATTTAATTGTGGTTATATGAACAGAACGCTAATTGTAATTGTTCTCTTATGAACTTAAACGACTGAAAAAATCTAAAAATAAGTGTCTGTTTCATTAGCAACACTGAGTCATGTGGTGAAATCATGGTGAAATACACTCATATTACTGCATTGTTCTCGTGTTTATGTTCACGTTAATCTGCTGTGAAATTGAAACCTGTACAGTAATTTTATCTGCTGCCATTCAAGGTCAGAGACACAAAACACTGAGATAAGACATTCCCTGTGTGTGTTTATTAAACTTTCGCTTAAAGGGAACCCCTTTTACAAGATCTAAGATAAGCCTTTGGTGTCTCCAGAATGTGTCTGTAAAGTTTCAGCTCAAAACACCCATCAGATTATTTATAATAGCCTCTAGAATCGGCCTATTTTGGTGTCTGAGTACAGTGTAGCTGTTTTTATGTAGCCTGTGGCTTTAAATGCAAATGAACTGCTTCTCTCCGCCCACCGTCCCCACATGCGTGTCTGTTTCTTATCAGATAAACAGCAGAAAGTAGCTACGTTTCCATCCACCTGTTTGTATGTGCATTTTGGATATGCACATAAAACATCGGTTGATGGAAACGCTAAGATGAGCATAAGTTTTGGAAATGCGCATAACAAATGTATGCGCATAACTGAGTAGGATAAACTTTTTATTGGATAAGAAAAGATGCGCATAAACTATGATGGAAACACTTTTATTGAACAAATTCCAGTGTGCGCATTAAAAAAGGTCATGTGATTTGGTTATAAGAGATCATGTGATGATGAAAATGTTTGTAAATGGACAAACCAGCAGGCTGAGCACACTGTAAAACATCTGAAATGTTGTTTCGGTCATTCTAAAACGCCTTCACCATTTCAGTATTAGTGTTATTATATTATTAATGACCTCCAGAATTGTTAAGAGCGTCTGTGCTCCGCGTCTCACGTCTTCAAACGCCGCCACGCGTTCACTGCGTGTCAGCATTGCCTTCTGAGCCGCAAGTCATTTATTAAAAGAAGAAAAGATTGACGCAGCTTCTCCTACCTCAGCAAATTCCGTTTTTACTGTTGATATTTGGCGCCATTTAATCAGGAAGTGACGATTTTGTTCTCTTTGACTCGTTGGATGGAAACGCTGCTTTATTCGCACGTCTTTTATGCGATATTCCAGTTTTGCGCATAAAGTTAATTCGCATTTTTGGATGGAAACATAGCTAGTGACAGAGACAGACTCGGATGAAGCTGAAATACAGCTCATTAGTCAAAAATACCAAGTACGTTTATTTGATGTATTTGTGGTGGAGTCTATAGACCATTTTGAGGGATGGAAACAAAAACAATGGTCTGACGTATTTCCTGTTTTACGTTTAAAATTTCCATAACGTCTGAGAGTCCAAAAAGTTCCACATATTGATAAATAATGTTACGATAGCTGTTATAACATCAAGTTATGATTGAATCGCCTCTTGTTACAGATATGAAATAGTTTGACAACAAGCAGGAAATGTTCATGGGCCAATGACATCACCACATTAAAATGGTATATTCAAGTCTTTCTGATATGATGAGTCACACACAAATGCTGTTTGCAGTACACACACACACACACACACACACCCACATATATGCGCGTTTACTGACACCATGTGGCTGTGGTGATTATAGCGGTTAAGAATTACAGCGATTTTACTCTTTACTACAAACTTTAAACTTATAAAAATCACAGAGTGTTGGAACAGATATTTTAATCCTGGTTTATTTGCAAAATAATGTTCTGTGGACATGCGTATACATGTTATTATAGAAACATGGTGCCTGTCAGTCAATTCGGTAGGTGGGGAAAACCGCACTCCTACATCACGTTGCGGTGGGCCTCAAAATCACTGGGATTTGGGTCCTATTTTAATATTATAATATTAAAAAAGAGACTTATTGTGTTTCTATCACTCCAATATGACTGTGGCCACACTATACCTACACACAGTTCTGTCCAAACAGCTTACAAAAGTAGATTTTCATCATAGGTGCCCTTTAATTCATTCACTTCAAATCATGTAATTTATTCTTATTTAATTAAATATGGTTTACATTTGTGTTAGTATATACGTTGTGGTGCATCAAGTGGATATTTTCAACATTTTAATGTGTTTCTGTATGTCTTACTCCTAGCTTTTTGTCGAAGTGAGGTAAAGTTGGTTTTATATTCACACATTCAGACTTTCTCCTTGATAATATAATTTCAGAAAAGTATTCTTAGTACTAGTAAAATCATATTAGCAGCCAGCAGCTATCAAAGTACAACATTCACAGTCAATTAAATAGTGCTGATGTTGTTTTGAAGTCATATTTGCATGTGATTTCATTATTACATAGATATTACATTATTTCAGGCAAGACATCATTTGTTGTTAGCTTTTATTTTAAGTTTAAGTACTAATTTAAATTAAAACCAGACAAAAACACAACAAAAGTACCACAGCTTTTAAAAAGGCAAATAGTAAAAATAACAAAGAAACAAATTGTATATATTATTTGTTAATTATTTATACTTTAATATGATAATTTTCAATTTTATTAGGAAATCAGTGATACTAAAAAAATGCTGCTTTACAGTAAAAACGTAATATTTTACATTCATTCATTAATTTTCCTTTGGCTTAGTCCCTTATTTATCAGGGGTCGCCACAGCGGAATGAACCGCCAACTATTCCAGCATTGTTTTACACAGCGAATGCCCTTCCAGCTGCAACCCAAGAATGGGAAACACCCATACACACTCATTCATTCACACACACACACACACACACACACATACACTACGGCCAATTTAGTTCATCCAATTCCCCTATAGCGCATGTGTTCAGACTGTGGGGGAAACCGGAGCATCCGGAGGAAACTCACGCCAACACGGAGAGAACATGCAAACTCCACACAGAAATGACAACTGGCCCAGCCGGGACTCGAACCAGCGAACCTTCTTGCTGTGAGGCCACAGTGCTAACCACTGAGCCACCGTGCTGCCCTTAATATTTTACATTTAAATCAAAATAATTATTATTGCTAATGACTATTATATTTTCACATTCACTTGAATCAGTGCTTGTCTGCATTTACTTTGTTTATTTATTCAGGTAGTGGTGAAATTATGATTTATTTATTTTGCCTTATTTAATTTATGCCCAGCACTAGCCCAAATCTTTGCCCAACACCGTTTACTTTTACTGTGTTTTACTCAGTTGTCCGGTGAGGTTCTTCAGCGGATGCGAGAGTCCGGACCTGCTTCATCCAAACCAGCATCAAATAAAGCAGAAAGTGCCAAAGCAGATCCAGGTATGAAGCGCTTCTGCTCCTCTTCAGTAATCCAGCATTAAAGCTGAAGTTTGACTGTGTTATTGATGTTTCAGAGGCTTCCAGAGCATCTGCAGCAGAAACACAGGAGGAGCTGAGGAGACGGTCAGTGTCCAACTGCACACAGTCATGTTCATCACCGTTTCTGAGGACGAAATACTGCAGCTGCTAATAATATTAATAATAATAGTTAGTTATTTATTCATTCATGGGTTAATTAGTAGATAAATTTGTTGATGTTTTATTTTTCACTGCCCAAAAAAAAATGCTATTTTAAATATAAATTAAAAGCGTGTGCTTGTGTGCGTGCGTGTGCTTGTGCGCGTGCGTGTGCTTGTGTGCGTGCGTGCATGTGTGTGGGTTTGAGCATAAATGAGCACACCCGCTTTTAAAAATGTATCTTTTTATTGATTTCTCAGTGAATATAGACAATATATATTGGTTTATTTAAACAAAACAGCTTTGTTGAACCGTTACATTCATTAAAATCTTTAGGAATAGAAATATAATACATTTAAATTCAAACTAATTATTGCAAAAAAATAAATAAATAATTACAAACTACAAAACTTTATATATTTTTTTATGTTTCTCTTGATTTTTCCTGTTTATTAAAATTTTATTTAACATTTCCCGCTACATATTAATTTTGTTTGGTAATTGTTGTAGTTATTTTTATAGATTAGCTCCAGTTTTGGCTTTGGTACTGACTAATCTAATGTTTATGCACAAATATATTATTGTGAAGGGAATATTACTTTAAAAGAGAGATCTGTGAGGGGTGTACTCTTTATGCTGAGCAGTGTGTGTGTGTGTGTGTGTGTGTGTGTGTGTGTGTGTGTGTGTGTGTGTGTGTGTGTGTGTGTGTGTGTGTTTTGTTTTTGTTTTTAAATAGATTTAAAAAACATAATATATTTTGTTTCTGATGTGTGTGTGTGTGTGTGTGTGTGTAGGTTTGAGCGTGAACAGGCTCTGGTTCAGGAAGAGTTGAGCAGGATCAGCCAGAGAGAGAGCGCAGCGGACGAGCAAAACACAGCAGTGCTGAGAGAGAAAACACAACGGCAGCTGGACAACACACACAACCTGGTGAGACACAAACATACACCTACATACACTCATGTAGACACACACACACACTCTCTCTCTGTCTCTCTCTCTCTCACACACACACACACACACACACACACCTACAGACACACTCTGGACACACACTTATGTACACACACACTAACACACACTCACTCTCTCTCAAACTCTCTCACACACACCTACAGGCACACACACTGTGGACACACTCAAGTATTCACACACAGACACTGAACAGGCATACACACTCATGTACACACACACGCACACACTGAACACACACACTCATGTATACACACACACACTCTCTCATTCACACACACATACACATACACACACGCGCACACGCTTTGGATTCACTCACAGACACTGAGCACACATACACACTTATGTATACACACACACACACACTCTGGACACACTTATGTATACACACACACAAACACACTGCATGCATTTTATTTTGACAGAAATATTTGTCATTTTACTAAAGACTAGAGTGTTATCAGTGTTACGCCAGCATCATTGACACTGACATATTGCTGTAGTTATTACTAACAGTTATATTTGTACAGTTTTAACACAATTTTTCCAGTAATTTTACCATAATTAGAAATGATGAACAATAAGGCTACGTTCACACTGCGAGGCGTAGTGCTCAAATCAGATTTTTTTTCTCAGATCTGATTGTTTTGCATGGCTGTTCACATTGCTGTTATAAATGTGGCCAATATCAGATTTGCAATGTGAACAGATCATAGTCCTAAACTGACCCGCATGCGCAAAAGTACAATTACACACAGCACAAAATGTCTAATTATGCACACAATGTGTATACTGTATGAAAGCATGTTGTCAGATTATGCTTAATATGATAATTGCTCTTTTCACAGACAACCGTGGTGTATTTCATGAACTGTAAAGGGTTGTTCTGCTACTACAAATGTGTATTTCGGCATTTGAAACCTAAAATAAGTCTTTTGTGATAGAAAACACTGATCATTTGTGATTTATGACAACTGTAGTGCAGGTCTTTCTGACCACTGGTGTAGTGAACTCATCGAGGGTTAATGAGCAGCCGCAGACTGAACTGTGAAGGTGGAGTTAGTTTATCTCCGTTTGCAGAGTTATTTCATTTTACTTCGTTATAAACAACAGACACGTGCAGAAGGGGGGTTTGGGTGCTCGAGCACCTGCCCTTCTCGGAGAGAAAGTTCATCCTTAAAAATGAAAGTGCCCCCTCCTTTGCGCACGGATCCCCTATCCGCAACACCCCCCTACGCTCTTCAACTTCGCGATCAACCCGTGCCGCAATCGCTAACCAGATTGGTTAACAAGCACCAGTTTTGTCTTCAAAATCTTTTTCAAAATGAACAACCAACTTCCTGTGGTAAAGTAATTTCCCTGTGTGCCATTCTACTGCTGCTGAGGAGTAGATGATGTCTGCAGCACACAATGATGACGCATGTCGCTCAAAGAGTATGTAAAAGTCACATGAAATCTGACATAACCGTTCACACTGCGCTCGCATTGCAAAACATCAGATCTGTGTCTAATTTAATACTACATATGAAAGTGGCACAAATCTTTTTTGATCTTCAGATTCCTAGATCATTCGAAGTACTTTATCTTTAGGAGATATTCCTATTAAACTTGAAAAGGAGGATAGATATCTATTTAAGATATTTTTGGCAACAAGTAAAAAAGCTATAACCCGGAAATGGTATAAAGAAGACCCACCTACTAAAGATGAATGGTTCAAAGTAATAGCAGAAGTTGAGGAAATGGAAAAAATGACACCTGCACTTCGATTACAAATAGAGATCTTTGAAAAGAAATGGGGTAAATGGCTGGCTTTCTCCACAACGACAATATAATTATCTATAATTTAACATTTACATAATTCAAGAGGCTATGCGTCATTGCGAGAATATGTTTGGCAACCTTTTATTTTATACTTATTTTATTTATTTATTTTCCTGATGAGGTTAATTTAATATTTTTATATATGTATGTATATAGATATGCATGTGTGGAATGGATGTATTTGGGTATATACGTATGTATGTATGATTATTTTTTGTTTGTTTGTTTATTTTGTTCCCACCGGTTAAATGTTTCTAAAAAAATCTGTAAAAACTAAGTATTAAAAAAAAATGAAAGTGGCACAAATCTGAATTAAAAAGATCAGATTCTATGCGATTTGGGCTGTTCACACTGTCAAGACAAAAACAGATCTGAGTCACATGTGGGCAAAAAAAATCTGATTCGGGCCACATTTGCCTGCAGTGTGAACGTAGCCTTATATGATGAACATTTATACATTTATGATGCTAAATGATTGTTGAGCACTAGATGGCAGCAGTGTGTTGGCATCTAGTGCCGTTTGAGGCGATGCTTCTCATTTAATTGCACAGTGCGTAATTTTTAATAACCAGGCTTCTTTGTTTATTATAATTAGGCTGTTTTGCATGTAAAGCGTATATTACTCATGATTACCATCTTTGATTTGGTTCATTTTTGTCTCAGCTGGTGTGGTTTCTGAATGCCATCAACAGCGCTGATGATCATATGTGTATACTCAGGGTCTTTCAGTGTGTTTATCACCAGTTCATTAATTATTTCCAATCAAACCACTGTCACTAATGTGGGAATCCCAGCAGAAGCAGATCTGAAAACTGTGTGGGAGAATTTTCCTATCAGAAGCCATTGGTTCAAATATAATCTGCATAAATTAAATCCTTTTATTTCGAAGCACAGTTCTTGTCAGTGATTTTATTTATTGTGCGATGTTAAATATGGGAAAATATGAGCTCCACTGGCTTTAATGTTTCCTCATTGATGTTTTTCTTTTCGTCTCTGTGGTTTCTCAGCCAGATGAGTTGAGTTTTCGGGTAAGATCTGCTGTAAATATGTCTGTTTCTGTGTCACTTTTTACAACTGCTTGTGGTTCAGTGATGACAAGTGATTGTTTAATCATCAAAACAACAGAAAGTGTAATGCAAAAAATAAATTAAATTAAAATAAATAAGTATATATTATTATTTATTTATTTATTATTATATTTTTTAGTACTTTAGAGTGAATTAAAATTGTTTTTTTTAATAGGTTACAGAAAAATCCTGTCAGTGATATTTAAAACAAGAATAAAATAGATATTAAAAGAAGCCCTGAAATACTCATTATTTGTCATCTGAAATCTTTGTGTTTTTCCCCTTTCATTTATGCCACTAGGTTTCTTTGTCAGCAAAAAATAAATAAATAAATACGGGTTAGAATGAAAATGTTGAATTGTTTATTGAAATGTATGTTACACCGAGTCATTTTCACCATGTTTTGACATTTAGTTTTTGTCATATGTGACAAATTGGTGAAATAAAATCTCCCATCTCTTTATTGGAGCTCTTTATCTTCAACACAAAACGATAATTAAAGTATAACAATAAATAGTTAAACTATATTTAAAAAGAACTATAAATTGTCATTATTATATGGTGGTTTAAAAAAATCACCAGACCAGGTTTAGCACCTGTGCTCTTATTTTTATTGATTTTATTACATTTCTGTAAAGGGAAATAACAATTGTATTTATGAAAATTAAAATTTAAAAGTTATAACAAAGCACACAGCAAGAAGGTCGCTGGTTTGAGCCTCGTCTGGGTCAGTTGGCGTTTCTGTGTGGAGTTTGCATGTTCTCCCCGTGTTGGCGTGGGTTTCCTCCGGGTGCTCCGGTTTCCCCCACAGTCCAAACACATGCGCTATAGGGGAATTGAGGAACTAAATTGGCCAGTGTGTGTGTGTGTGAATGAGTGTGAATGAGTGTGTATGGGTGTTTCCCAGTACTGGGTTGCAGCTTGAAAATTAATGAATGAAGTTATAACAAAGCTTTTTATTTGCAATTTGTATTTTTTAAAAGAGAAATTAAATTTATGTTTATTAAATTAAAAAGTTATAACAACTTTTTATTTGCAATCTTTATTTTTGGTAAATTAAAATATATTTATTTTTTGCTCTCAAACTAAATATTTTCATTGAATAATAAATAAACAAATCTGACTCCATATAGAATTACAGTATTTATGTGTATTGCAATATTCCTAGTTTATAATTTTAGGGTTTTCATTTGTGAGGGTAATATTTGGCTTAGAAAGTATTTTTAGACCATTATAAAAGCAATAAAGGTCTGTGGTAGGTCCCCGCAAAGATTGTGTGTGTTTTCCATTTTTATTTAAATCATATGTATTTCTTTAATTGATTTTTGTATTGTATTTTAATCAAGTTTTGTATTTGTTTCATGCAACTACAAACAAACACACACACAAATACAGTGGATTTGTGTGATATTCTACCTGCAGCTGAAGTGTGGTTTTGTTCTGTCCCATCATGCTTTGTGTATTTGCATCTGATGTTCGTGATAAGTCTGTCATCACAGAAAGCTTTTGTCTTGCATGCTGCTCCACTCTTTCCATTGTGGATTTCTCCATTATCTGGCAGCTTCCGTCATTTGTCAGGTACATCATGCAGAGTTCTGTTGAATTGCAGATGAGCTGGAGATGTTGATGAGTTTATTCTGTGTCTCTATCAGGCCCGGCAGCTGAAGAAGAAGGAAAATGAGCTCAAACATCTGGAGCAGTTTTATAAAGAGCAGCTACAGCTGATGGAGAAGAAAGTAAACACACACACACACACACACACACACACGCACACACACACGCACACACACAGATTCACTTTTCAGGACTCAATATGGCCCACATGTGAATCTTTTTTATTGCTTATGAGAGCTTAAAAAAGCAGGTCATGTGGGTTTTTTGTAATAATACAATCTTTTAATGTAATGTAGACAGGCACTCTGGACGCACACACGCATATATACAATGTACTAATAATGTAGCTGTCCTTCAGTGTAAACAGTCTGTTCAATTTTTCACCAAAAAAAGTGCGTGGTGAATAAGATGTCTCTCTAAACAAAAGATTCGACTCTGAATCGCTTGAATGAGTCAATATATTTTCAAATCTTTTGCCTGCTACTGATCTACGTCAACACTATTATAGTAACTAATTTGCATAGTCGCCGCCCACTTGTGATTTATGAACAGTCTGAAATAGGCATTGCATTTTTTGACATAGACCAATCAAAACAGACTTGTCCAGCTGACCAATCAGAGCAGAGTTGGCTTGACTATCATAGTAACTCATGATCATAATCCCCGCCCACTTGTGATTTATGAACAATCTGACATGGGCATTTCATTTTTCATTCATTCATTCATTTCATTTTCCTTTGGCTTAGTCCCTTTATTCATCAGGGGTCGCCACAGCGGAATGAACCACCAACGTATCCAGCATATGTTTTAGGGTGCTTTCACATCTGTGGTTCGGTTCATTTGGTTCGGACCAAGGGCAACAAATCATACATTGTAGCATTTTTCTGCCATTTTTGGGTCCTTTCACACCACACTGATTGCTTTGGTCCGAACCAGCTGAAAAGAACCTAAATGCAGTCATGTGACAAAATCCACATCACTCATTGGCCAGATGTTATTGAACGTATTTCCTAAACTGCTTTTCGATTGGTCAGAATTAACGTGCGGAAAAATGCCAATGGAACTCCCACAAGTAAACAAACCGGCAGACACAAAATTACGCTTTTTACTGTGGAGGGGCGACTGCGCTGGCTGATTGTATCCCTGGTCATAGTGTACTATATAGTTTGTATACATCACTTTAGACAAACTATACATTTCGAGAATGAAGCGCGGCTGCGGCTGGAAAACAATGTTTTAATGCATTGCAAACGGCGAAGGCGCATCGCAAGGCACTTCAGGAGGAGGCGTGCATTAATTTAGCTAAACTGTGACATGGTCATCTTCTGGAAATATTACTAACGATCCATCAGGTAATGTTTTTTCCTTTCTCTCTGTTTAAAAGTGTTGGTAAAGCGCTGTCAACAAATATTTTTCCTCCACACCCCATAAGATTGGACAGCGCATCAGACTACAGCAGCTGGATTAGTCCAAAAAGGCGCAGTACTTTTTGCGGTTGGGTCTGTTTTAGTTCGGATCATGTTCTCACCACAAACGAACCGCTCCAGGGTTCTCTTCTTCCTCTTCATGGAGGTCTCTGTACTCTTTGTTTGGTCCGCTTTTGGTGCGCACTCGAGTACGATTGCTACATTCACACCTGCCCAAACGAACCACACCGAGAGGGAAAACGAACTCTAGTGCGATTCAACCAAACTAAATAAGGCAGGTGTGAAAACACCCTTACACAGCAGATGCCCTTCCAGCTGCAACCCAGCACTGGGAAACACCCATACATTCACATTTACACACACACTCATACACTTTATCCTATTCACCTATTGCGCATGTGTTTGGACTGTGGGGGAAACTGGAGCACCCGGAGGAAACCCACGCCAACACGGGAAGAACATGCAAACTTATGGAAGAGAGAGGGGTTTACAGACCTTAATGAATTTAGATTTTTTTAAATTAAATTTATTTGGATTTAATATTTCTTTATGGCAGTGGTTAGCACGTTCGCCTCACAGCAAGAAGGTCGCTGGTTCGAATCTCAGCTGGGTCACTTGGCGTTTCTGTGTGGAGTTTGCATGTTCTCCCCGTGTTAGCGTGGGTTTCCTCCGGGTGCTTTGATTAACTAAATTGTTTGTAGTCTATGAGTGTGTGTGTGAATGTGAGAGTGTATAGGTGTTTCCCAGTACTGGGTTGCGGCTGGAAGGCCCCTGTGGTTGTAGTTGGTGGTTCATTCCCCTGTGGCGACCCCTGATAAATAAGGGACTAAGCCGAAGGAAAATGAATGAATGTATTTCTTTATGGCATTGAACCATATCAAAATCACTGCAAAATGATTCTAATATAATTACATATTCTGAGAAAATTCCAATGTTTTCTGATCTTCCATGCATTTAAACCTGTTATAGGAGAGTTTAATACAATATCAGGACACTTTAAAACACCATATGACCTGCTGATTAGAATCTCATCATGCATCAGATGTTTGTGAGGATATTTAGCAGCCGTGTCTTTGAGAGGCTCAAACACAGCCAGTGAATAATAATCTGCTGCTGAACACAGACTCTGAGCGCTGATGTTTCTACAAACCGCCTCTTTGATGTGTGCGCTTCAGGCTGCAGATGAATTGTTCTCTCTGATGTTTCCCGCTCATATTAAACGTGTCTGGAGTGTTTCTGCATTTATAAATACTGTTGTGTTCATAAACGTGATAAAAGAGGTCGTCTGTAGCTGATCTGCAGCACACATTCATGGCACGGATAAAGATCTGCTGCTGCTTCTGATGATGAGCTGCTTTTGAAGTGTGTGTGCATGCATACTGTATGAGAGTGTGTGTGTGTGTGTGTGTGTGTGTGTGTGTGTGTGTGTGCGTGCGTGCGTGCTTGTGTGTTTGGTTGCATGCTTGTGTTTGTGTGTGTGCAAGACCTCGTGACACTCTCACTCGCGCACACACACACACACACAGAGATTCTCATACACACATTCTCACACACACACACACACACACACACACACACACACAGATTCTCATACATGCACCCACATAAAAACACAGACGTTCAGACACACACTCTCTGACACGCACACACACACACACACACACACACACACACACACACACACACACAC
>CAIGQV010000919.1:15216804-15232455 GCA_903798115.1 Danio jaintianensis
GAGAGAGAGAGAGAGAGAGAGAGAGAGAGAGAGAGAGAGAGAGAGAGTGTGAGTGTGTGTGCGTGCGTGCGTGCGTGCGTGCGTGCGTGCGTGCGTGCGTGCGTGCGTGCGTGCGTGCGTGCGTGCGTGCGTGCGTGCGTGCGTGTGTGTGTTGTTGTTTTTTTGATACTACATGTGTGTTTGTTTTTGACACTGTGTGTGTGTGTGTGTGTGTGTGTGTGTGTGTGTGTGTTTGTACGGCTATCTTTGTGAGGACCAGCGTGGGTTTTTAACCTTTGGAGTGAGGACATTTTTGCAAAGTGAGGACATTTTGCCCGGTCCTCACTTTTTTTTCACTCTAATGGCCTCTAGAGGGTGTAAATAGGCTTCTCTCAAAGTTTCAAAGAGGTCCTCAGATTGATGCCAAAATGAAAAGAAAAGTGTGTGTATGTCCCCCTGAATACACACACCGTTTGCTCTCTATCGCCCCTAATGTTTTTCTCAGGTACTGCACCATGATCGGTTTTTGCTCTCTATCGCCCCTAAAGTTTGTCTCAGGTACTGCACCATGATTTTTCTGCTCTCTAGCGCCCCCTTTGTTTTTCATATGTACTGCGCCATGCATTATCAATGTGATAACTCAGAAATGGCTTAAAGGAGTTTGTTTACATTTGCCACACATAAACACAAAAATACATTGAGATTTTTGGCGGTCAAAAGACAAGATCACAGTCACCTGGAAGGCATTAATCTGGACGGCATTAATCTGATGGAACAAAAATACTATTTGGACAACAAATTAAGAATTGATTTGCTAATTACAAATATGACAAGTAAAAGTGTATTTTTTAATTAATTGTATTTTTTCCATAAATTTATAATTAAATACCACATATTACAGATCAATGTTTAACAACTTTTAACAAAACTTAATTAGTATATCACAAAGGCTTATATAATAAATTTCACATCTGTATTTGTCATGAACAATTCCATATGCATTTACTTTTCATAAAAGTACAGATATGCAGATGAAGTATTAGTTATTTTAATGTTAAAACTAATGCATTGTTTCCTGATTTTTCCTGAGTGTACAGAAGAATATGATGTTGAGGTCTGGCACAGACAGTGTTTAGCTTAAAACGCTCCAGACTTTTTTCTTATTGTATAAACTATTTAACTCACATTATTCACTATCAATTGTGTCTATCAGTCACTATCAGTCACATCATTCACTATCATGTTATCATATTAATAGTTCTGGAATACATAGACTAAAGAGGACACAATCACATTAGGGAACATGAGTGATTGCATTAGTTATTTTAACATTTTATTCAGCAATTATGAGCCTATTCTTATCAGAATGGTGTTTTCTGGACCTATTCTGTCACGTTTAACACTGCCAAACGCATCCCAAACAGTTTTATGCCTTGGACAACAAATAATAAAATCCAAACAGTCCTGAGCATCAATATGAAGCTGATGGACACAGTTTTCCTAACTGTCCTCGTTCATTTTCCTTCAGATTGTGTAACAAACGTGAAATTATGAACTTTTAAATATGCTCTGTGCATCGCACCTGTGATGTGACTATCGCGCATGCGCACATCACGATGTCACTACTGAAACCACACAAATCAACCACACAGGTGACATTTAGAAACCTAAAGTATAAAAACGTTACACGGGGCTAAATAAACTAATGAACGCTATGTAAAATACTAGTTTTGTAGCATTTGAAATTGTTTTGCTTTTGGCTGCATACAGTGAGCGCGCGCACGGACTCAAGCCCCGCCCCTCACGCTGAAGTCCCATACAGCGGCCTTAAAGATTCGCTCTTTTACTGTACATACAGATCACCAACAACTGACAGTCCAGCGTTATGAGCTAAAGGCAACACTCATGTACAACATACTAAAATTAAATCTTAGTAACTTACAGTAGGCTGCAGGCCGTCCGTCGCGAGCGTAGTTCAGCCGATCCGATTCTCGGGCGCGGTGACTCGTTCTGAGCGCTTCATCAGAGTCAATAACTCGGTCTGAGCGCTTCAATCGAGTCAATGGCTCGGTCCTGGCTCTTCGTTGGAGTCAATGACTCGATTGAAGCGCTTCACTAGAATCAATGACTCGGCTTGACCGCTTCATTACAGTCGGTGACTCGGTTTGAGCGATTCACTAGAATCAATGACTCGGCCTGACCCCACAACATCACATTTACTCATGAATCTCTCATTAAAGAACCGATACAGCAGATGATTGAAAAGACTCGGTTTGTTCACGAATCAAAAACCGCTTTTGTGTCTAAGCACGTGATATTTTCTATATTAAAATAATGAGGATATCTGTTTATGAAACAAAGGGGAGTCTTGATATTAAAATCTCAGAATGAAGTACAAATATATAAAAATCCTTTAAAATATTTTTTTTATTAAAATATATTTTATTAAAATAAATATTTCAATATTTTAAGAAAAAAATGTTTCAATATTGTCCACAAAAGTGTTTGTTCTTGTTTTAATTTGTTTTAATATGCTACATGCTAACATGCTCATACATGCAGACACCACACTGCTAAATAATTAGATGACCTGGTGAATAGACTTCCTTGCCAATTATTATTTTTTTAATTTTTTGAATAATATTTTGAGCAGATATGTAAATGTTGATGCCGGTTTATTCACATAGGGAATGTTTAGATCTGCCCGAGCTCAAACCTCCATAGGCACAATGCTGCCGCTAAAGCACGCTCATCAGGATACAGATCTGGACTGACGACACTCTGATTCTGTTATTACCCTGACACATCTACTCACACTTAAGTTTACACATAACCTGTAGAAAAGTTTTGTAGAAAGATCTTTAAAGTCTTAAACTTCAAATTGTGTTTGTCTTTGGTGCCCCAAGTATAATTAAGCAAGTATTAATGGACAATTCATATAGAATATGAAAGGCTAACATTATGTTCTGCCTTTACCTCCCTGTTGTGTGTATCTTGCTGCTTCCTGACATAGGTACATGTCTAATCAAATGCTTAATTAATTAAAATTGGATTCTGTCAATAATAAGCACTTACCTAAAGCTAAAATAAATGTCATTCCTCTAAACAAACCTTCATATCGATCTGAATTGTATGTGTAAAAACACCTGTAGATTGTTTAACAGATGTGTTCCGCTGCTTCAAGAGCCTATAGAAACAACTGTGGAAGACTACTTTTAAACAGAAATTAGCCAAATATTTACACATTTACTGCTGGTCTGTTTCCAGAGCATTAACAGTACCGGAGACCTTTTTCTCTGGCCTTTTATAGTAGGTAAAAGTTAGCATAATCTGTGCTGACATTGTCTGTGATGATATAGAGATGGCACCTTCAGATGGGGAAAAAGCACTGAAAAGCTCTGGTAATAATAATTTACCCCACATCTCCATCTAAAGATATTCCCATTCTAACAGAGATTATACAGGGTGACCGGAAGTCCTCTTTTTTTCCAAACATGTCCTATTTTTGAGATAATTTTTTTTTTCTAAATCTCTGAAAATGTCCAGAATTAGTCATCATTAATTAATAGGTTGTGGAGGACACTTATAGAAATGTTTGCTACGTCTTGTTGCAGGCCAGACCAGTCAGTCACGTATTTATAGACATTAGCCAGTGATTATCAATCCCTCAGCACTAACACTACAGCTGAGAGAAAGAGAGAGAGAGAGCTGCAGCTTATACCTGCAGTGCTGCACATGGCTCCTCAGTAGAGTAAAAGCAAACGGGAAATAGTGGATCTTTTTTTCTTTTTTTAAATTTCAACACATTATTTTTTTAATTTTACTTTACCCTATTAAAAAAGAAAACTTGTGATGTAAAAAGTGTTCAATGCACAAAAAATTATTTGTTTGTTAATATTCTGTTGTTGTCCAAAAGTCTATGTAAACAATGTTATTACTTCATATATTACTTCTAGTTACTTTAAGTTCAGTAACTCAGTTACATGGTTGTGAATGCAGTC
The DNA here is from genome assembly GCA_903798115.1 of Danio jaintianensis. Taxonomy (NCBI): domain Eukaryota; kingdom Metazoa; phylum Chordata; class Actinopteri; order Cypriniformes; family Danionidae; genus Danio; species Danio jaintianensis. Next base: position 15,220,785 of record CAIGQV010000919.1, read on the forward strand.
TTCAACATATTTACAGCCTACAAAGATCATGTTTGTCATAGTAGTATTTCCATAGTGTTAAGATAAATCACCTTTTTCCATAGGGCTTTTTACAGTACAGAGTGCTTTAATACAGCTTCACAGCGGTAACAGGAAAATGATGCATTGTTTGTGAATTTTGTCATTGTTCAGCAATAAGCTGATTCAATTCAACTGTAAAAATATGTCAGGTATCAATTTTTACTTATTTACTTAGAAACCATCATGTAATAGTGTCAGTGAAGTGTGATCAATAGTTTAATAAGTGTCTCAAGCAATGTCATTTATCATTTAGTGTAATAAGTTGTGATATAGTGTCAGACATGAAGTTTTGATAAAGTCTGTCAGACTCCTGCAGAGTGAAAACAGTGCTCAGGACGCCCCGTACAGTGAACCTGCCCTTCCATCTTTAAGGGTGCACTCACACTTTGCTATCCAAACTGTGCCTGGGCACGTTTCCCGGTTTGTTTGACAAGTGTGAGTGCTCTGAATCGGGCCCAGACGCGGTTCAGATGGCCGGCCCTGGCCCGGTTGGAAGAGGTGTGTCAGAGCGCGGTTCGGTTGGGTTTTGGCGCGGTACGCTGGTAGTGTGAGCGCAAAGCGGGCCTGATCCCGAAACTGAAGACGTGAAGTCACCTTTAAGGGACTGTTTCATATGGATTTATTAATCGTTCTTACTGTTCAATGAACTCGAACTGTCATAGTTTATTAAAGACACAAACCCCTCACTGCACGTCAGCTGCACCTTCAGCAAACCTCCTAATACCTGCAGCACGATGACAGAAACGTGCTCCAAAGGCAAAATGCAGTGTGAGTGCAGGCCGAGGGGGAGAGGGGGGACAACCGTGCTTCAGCATGGTTCAAGGCAACTGTACCTAGTGTGAGTATGCCCTTAGTCTCACACATCACCAGTGATTCGTGTCTTTTGTGACAGATAGGTAGAGGACAATTTTGGGCCACCACCAGATATAAAATGATGCACAATAAAAAGTTGGAACCTTAAATGAACTATATATATCTGACAACACATTAATATTTTGACTTTTAAAATGATAAAACATACAAATAATTTAACATGTAACCCCTAACCCCCTATATAAGTATAACTCATATATCTTTATAAGTAGTGGTGTAGCTTTGTTTATTATATACAAACCTTGCTCTGTACTGTTGTAATGCTAAGACCTGACAGTGCACTTTTTGTGAGTTTATTTTAGTAAGTTGTTTCTTTGTACTTATTTGAAAGTCACTTAGATAAAAGTGTCTGCTAAATACCTAAATTTTAATATAATATAGTAATTGTCTTAGTGTTTTGGCATTTAAGTTAACTAATAATGATGGTTATTATTACTATTATTATTATTTTAACAATAATAATTTTAAAAAGCTTTCTTTCATTGTAACTGATGCATTGTAGTGTTAATTTAAGTAAAACAGTAGTTGTATGGTTAATATGAGCTTCAATGAACAAGTAATGCTTTAAACACTGGAGAGTATCATGAAGCAAGCTCTTCAATTAGGCCATGAGTGTGTGCGCTGCCCATCCCCCACTGCGGGCTTAATTGAAGGCCACGCCCACCCCTCCCCCACCGCACCTGCAGCTCAGAGTCTGACTGAGTTCATTAGGTCAGAAAATGGATCTGGAAAGATTGAAAAGAAGAATGGAGCGACTGCGATCCCACCACAACAAATGTGAAGCGTCTGCATTAAAGGTAAGACTTTTAAAATTAATTTCACCCATTTGAATTATTTATTACGCCAGTTTGGTGATTGTGTAGGCAAAATCTGATGTTTTTAATGGCTCGGCCTCTCATTAACTCATCTGGCACAACATGTTTATATCATTTTGGCTTAAATATCAGTTAAGACTTAATCAATATGACTCTATAACATTTTTATATTCATATTTATATTCATTCATATTTATATTCATTAAGAATGGGGATTTCTTGTGGTAATTTTAATGTTAGTTTAATGTAGCAGTAGGCCAATATGTTTATTGATAAATTAACATCAAGTAAAGGTTTATATATATCTGTAAGTGTTTGGTGTCTCTAATTTGCGTGCTTGGCCTGTTGTTTGGGCCTGATGTTAGTAAGTTTAGAGAGGGGGGAGGGGGAGGGGTGCGGTGGCGCCTCTGGAACTCCAGAGCACTGTGTAGTTCAGGGAGGGGGAGAATATCACTATACACCTGCATGCCATATTACACTGCTTTATCTTTAAACTCATGAGCTTTTTCATGTAGATTACTGATGCTGAAACATTATAAAGTGCTGTAAAACATGTCCAGTAGTACTATATAGCTTGCTAATTGTAGTCTTTAGCTAGATTTAATAAATGTATATCATTACTAATATATAAAATATATACTTTTTCAATCTTCTCTTTGGTAAACAGGTACTGGGAGCAAGGATGTGCACCACGGAAGCAGAGAATTGCACCATAGAAACAAAGTCAGCAGAGGTATGCACCTTTACACAATCTTTCAGTAGTCTTTAGTAATTAAGGTGTAATAAGAGGCAATTTTCTAAATAAATAATACAAAGTGATATCATAATACAAATAAATTTAAATATAGTTTTTTAATATTAAATCATTATAAAAATGAGGGATTTTTTAAAACCAGCGTGAGTCTTTGTGATTTAAAATTCCTTTATTTAATATATGAATTTATTTCAGCATTTATATATTTACTTATGTAAAACACATAATTAAATTAATAAATAAATAAATGTATACATTAATAAATAATTAATATTCTTATTTATCTTCAGTTATTGTGGCTGCACGGTGGCGCAGTGGGTAGCACGTTCGCCTCACAGCAAGAAGGTCGCTGGTTCGAGTCTCGGCTGGGTCAGTTGGCGTTTCTGTGTGGAGTTTGCATGTTCTCCCTGTGTTGGCGTGGGTTTCCTCCGGGTGCTCCAGCTTTCCCCACAGTCCAAACACATGCGGTACAGGTGAATTGGGTAAGCTAAATTGTCCGTAGTGTATGTGTGTGAATGGGTGTGTATGGATGTTTCCCAGTGATGGGTTGCAGCTGGAAGGGCATCCGCTGTGTAAAACATATGCTGGATAAGTTGGCGGTTCATTCCGCTGTGGTGACCCCAGATTAATAAAGGGACTAACCCGAAAAGAAAATGAATGAATGAATCTTCAGTTATTTATATTTATTCATGTATTTTCACTTATATTATGTATTTCATTCTTTCTTTATTCATTTATTTCCACATTTATATATTTATTCATTTATTTGAGACACTCTCTGAAAACCTGCCTAAAGTCTTTTTTGTGATTCGCTGTTTTTGGTATAAAATCATTTTACGCCATGTAAAAAATGTTCTATGAAAATATAACCTTGATTTTTTTTTAAAGATTGACTGAGTTAGGTCATGTAAAAAATGCTTAGTTTCAGACTCAGAAAATCATCTTTTTGAGAAAATCCAATTTAAAGAAGTTTATATTTAAAACTGCAACATAACTGAACCATAATTATCCTGACTATGTGTCATATACGTAATTAAAGCTGAGATTCTCCCATTATGGGAAAATTCTTAAAGTTTTGTAAAACAGATCAAACTGTTTTGATGTGTAGGTCCAAAGAGCATAAATAAACTATTGGGCATGGTAAAACAGCTTTATTTGTACAATCAAATATCAGTTGAAATTGTTAAGAAATATATATAAGTAATATAAATGTAAATGTAATATTGATAAATACGTAAAATATAAAATCCCAACCTCTTTCTGGGTTGATCTAATTTTGATGATAGTTACAGTGTGCTGTAGCATTTAATACTTTAATACAGTATAGGCATATAACAGGTAGACTAAAACATTTTTAGTCTGTTATTCACTGCAACAAACAGAAATTGCATTTTTTGGCATTTTTATGGCTATACACCTTTTGTGCTTTTTTTTTTTTTTTCACTGAACTAGATTATGTGACTTTAGCTGGGCTTTCACCGACACGGTCACATATATTTATCTATACTGAAGTCATTTCTTGTCCTCCATAGTTAAGTCACCACAGTTGCCTAGACTGCAGTCTAATACAGATTGTGAATTTGATATAAGCTTTTCAACACTTACTTGTATTAATTATCATTTATCTAATGTACAGATACAAATTTCATAACTGCAGTGACAGAAGTTTCCTATTGTTATAAAGGCTAGCTTTTAATTTTAATTTTGAACACATATGGAAAAATATGCTCTAATGAACATGTTAGTAAAATGTGGTAATATTTATAATATGTTGTCATTTGGTAACATTAATGTACAGTGCTTTGTAAAAGTATTCATACTTAAATTTCCCCCAACATTTTATATTGCAGGCTTATGCTGAACTACTTTAAAAGACTGTTGCAAAAAACCAAACAGATCAAATAGAGAAATTTGTTTAATTTACAGTGTTAACTGTAGTGTGCATTAACATACACAATTTATTGTTGTAATGCAGTAGTTAATGTTAATGGATAAGTATATTTTAAGAATATACATTTCCTAACAATTTGCACATCCCCACACATTCAAGATGTTCATGTCTTTCCTCATTCAGTCAAAAAGAAATTAAGGTTTTTAGAAAAACATTACAGGATTTTTCTACATACAGTGGACTTAAATGGTGCTCAATGGATTGAGGGCTAAAAAAAGCTGTTTCAGTGCAGATTCAGAGAGCTCTAAACGATCCCAAAAAGAAGCCATCACAACAATGTCAATTTCTGGGAATAAAATATAAAGAATATATATATATATATATATATATATATATATATACACACACACATACATGCGCATTAGCACTTTAAAATAAAGATATACAAATTTATTTTAACACATAGGAGAGTTCTGTAAGGGTTTTGATAAAAGTCCTATAAATTAAAAATAGCTGGCCTTGTTTTAAAATATTATAAATCATATCCAGATTAATTCATGGAAAAGCATTTAAAAATAAATGCAATATTTGCACATAAAAAAAAAAGAACAGTTAAACTTTGATAAGAAAAACAAAACCTGCACTTGGCCTACTGTTTATGTCTTCACTCACGTTGTGTTGTAGGCTAATTCTGATACACTGACAATCAATGAGCCATTTTTATATAATAGTAATATTTTGCGTTTCAATCTTTTTAATTTTTAAATTTGAAAAATGTCTGTGTTTTTTTGCAGGTCCTTGTAAATGTAATAAGCAAAGTATATTATGAACATACAGTTTAAATACCAAACATTTCACCATTGACTTTAGACAGGTTTCAGATCTATTTCTTATTTCAGTCTGTTTCTAGTTCCTCAAAATTATTGTGGTGCAAATGAGAACTGCATTGGGCTGAAATTGTGTTATGTTTTTGTTTTGTTAATTACTATTAAACGTATTTGGTATTGGGAAGTCAGACAGCACATCTTCAAAATGATGGTAAATTGTCTCTTTAATTATTTAATAAGTATGCATTTTACTTACAGCTTGATGTAAACGAAGAGTCAGATTCAGAAGTCTCGAGCTTGACATAGCTATACAATTTAATGGGGCTATACAATCTGCTTCAATCTACTTTAGCTTGTAATAGAAATATACTTTTTATGTAGGTCAAGTGTATTACACTTTGCTCTCTTAACCAAAGGTAGTTACATCAACAAAGTGGAGCTGCAGAGGTGAACGTGGAGCTGCGGAGGTGAGCGTGGAGGTGAGCATGAGCTGCGGAGGTAAACGGGGAGCTGCGGAGGTAAACATGGAATTGCAGAGGTGAGCGTGGAGCTGCGGAGGTGAGTGTGGAGCTGCAGAGGTGAGGAGGCCCTGGAGCGTGGAGCCGCAGAGGCCCTGGAGAGTGGAGCAGCGGAGGCCCTGAAGAATAGAGCCGAGGAGAGCCAGGAGCGTGGAGCTGCGGAGGTGAGCTTGGAGCTATGGAGGTGAGCCTGGAGCATGGAGCTGCAGAGGTGAGTGTGGAGCTGCGGAGGTCAGCTAAAGCAGCGGAGATGAGTACGGAGCTGCGGAGGTGAGGAGGGCCTGGAGAGTGAAGCCGCGGAGGCCCTGGAGAGTGAAGCCGCGGAGGCCCTGGAGAGTGGAGCCGCGGAGGCCCTGGAGCATGGAGCCGCGGAGGCCCTGGAGCCAGGGAGGGCCTGGAGAGTGGAGCTGATGATGCCATGGAGCGTGGAGCCGAGGAAGCTCTGGAGAGTGGAGCTGCGAGGGATCTTGGGCGTGGAGCTGCGGTGGATCTGGGGGCTCTAATTCAGCAGGCACTGGTGGGTCAGACAACCCCAGTAGGTCAGGAGGCACTGGCGGCTAAGACAACACCAGTGGGTCAGGAGGCTGTGGATCAAGAGGCACTGGTGGGTCAGACAACCCCAGTGAGTCAGGAGGCTCTAGTGGATCGGACATCCCCAGTGGGTCAGGAGGCACTGGTGGGTCAGACAACCCCAGTGGGTAAGGAGACTTTGGACCAGAACACATAGGTAGATCAGGAGGCATTAGCAGATCAGGCAGCTGCATCGACAGCTCTTGCATCTGTACATCTAGCGGCAGCCACTCTTGGAGCTCAGATGGCATCAACAACCATTTGTGGCCATTTGTGGGACTTTGATGGAGGCTCTGGCCATTTGTGGGATAAAGGAGGATCTGGCACCCGCCATTCGGGGAATTCAGGAGGATCTGGTGCCCACCATTTAGGGGATTCAAGAGGATCTGGCGCTCACTCTGAGGACTCAGGAAGGAAATCTGGCGCCCGCCATTCAGGGAATTCAGGATTTGGCGCCCACCATTAAGGGTATTCAAGAGGATTTGATTTAATTCATCTTTATTTCTGTAGCGCTTTTACAATGTAGATTGTGTGAAAGCAGCTTAACATAGAAGTTCTAGTAAATTGAAACTGCTTCAGTCCAGTTTTTAGAGTTGAAGTTCAGTTTAGTTCAGTTCAGTGTGGTTTAAATTTCACTGCTGAAAGTTCAAACACTGAAGAGCAAATCCATCTATGCACAGCCCCACAAGTCCCCAACCAAGCAAGCCAGCGGCGACAGTGGCAGGGAACAAACTTCACCAATTGACGAAAGAGAGGGAAAAAAAACCTAGAGAGAAACCAGGCTCAGTTGGGCACGACCATTTCTCCTCTGGCCAAACTTCTTGTGCAGAGCTGCAGTCTAGGCACCAGAGGCTGGAGAACGCTGGACGTCCATAGTGGAGAACTGCAGGTGTGAGTGGGTCACTGGTGGGTGTTCAGGCTGGCCCACGGGATCAATGCAGAGACTCGTCTGTCACTGGGGTCTTTCAGGGATAAGTCTCACGCTCCTCACTCCTCCATGACCACCACAGCAGCTGCTCAGGATACGGCCTGGTCTAGGATAATGGAGACCTTGGGATAAGGAGAAATAGACTAACATAGCGCAGATGCTGTTCAAATTATAATGTCTTTTGGGAAGTGTTCCCGGTTCCGGTTGCCCTAATTAATGCAGCCTAACAATCCTTTAGAGGATTTGTATTTCAAAAGCGTTTGTGTTTTATGTGTATGCTAATGCGAAGAGATGTGTCTTTAATCTAGTTTTACACTGACAGAGTGTGTCTGCTTCCCGAACTGTGCTGGGAAGGCTGTTCCAGAGTTTAGGTGCCAGATATGAGAAATATCTAACGCCTACAGTTGATTTTGATATCCTGGGAATTATCAATTGTCCATAATTAATTGAGCGTAGTGGATTATTACAGCCCCTCACTGCTGTAGTATGGTTTTTTTGATGATCCTGGGCGCTCTGTGGATCCGGAGGTGGTGAAGGCAGCTCTGGCAGTAATAACTCTGGTGGTGGCAGCAGCTCTGGCAACTCAGGTGGTGGTGGCTATTCTTGTAACTCAGTCGATGACACTTCAGGGACAAAATCTTGACTGGAACCATGACAGGAAAATACTTAGGACAGGAAGCCATCTTGTAAGCAAATTGGTGATGACCATCGTGTGAGCTGGCGCCTTGGCTGCGGCCACTTTGTGAGCTGGGAAACTGGAGGCGGCCATCTTGTGACCTGAAGAACTCGCAGCGGCCATCTTGTATTTGGGTGGACTTGTGGCAGCCATTTTGGGAATTGACTGCGGCCTAGGCTGACAAACAGGAGACAGGCGTAAAGGAGATACCCGCATTAATGTATTGGTGGAATGAGCAGCAAGTGCCATCGCCAGCTGAGGCCAATTTTACCCCCAAAAAACATTTATGGGTTTCCTCCACTTCGCCCACGGTCCAACCGTCTCAACCTGCCTCCTTCTTACCGAATCTCCCCCACATTCCATGTTTCTCTACTCAAACCTCACACTGACCCAGTTCTCCCTCCTTCCACAGAACCGGAACCGCCTCTCCCTCCAGAACAAACCGAAGTCCTCGGTGACAACATCTACCGAGTCCAAGAAGTTCTCGACTCCCGGTGGCGGAACTGCCAAATCCAGTACCTCATAGACTGGGAAGGATTCGGTCCCGAGGAGATCTGACCCTCCTCGAGGAATTCCACCACCGACACCCAAATCGCCCAGCTCCCCGCCGCCGGTCCAGGGTGCCTGGAGTCACCCGTAGAGGGGGGGGGTACTGTCACACCTGCTGCTCGTTCTCACTCACCATCCACCACGCACCACACCCGTGAACCCTCACCTGAATACTAATCACCATCACCTGCACCTGCAATCACCACACACTTCAAATCCTCACCTCACTCACTCAGTCATCGGCTGGACTCAGACTCGTATGGTCCCCTTCGTCTTCTCTCCTGTCTTCTCCTGCGCTCTTCCATGGATGTCCTCCTACTGTGAATGCCAAAGCAACGATATAAGGGAAGTGACTGTTCTTATGTTGGCAATAGCCGTTGAACTGAACTGAGCTGCTGAACTGTGTGTGCTTGTGAGATCACTCACCCTCTTCCACACCATTCACCTACTTCACCTAACTACTATTGTGCATATCACTTGAATAAACACCCTTGAAGTTTACACTTCCTTGTGTGACCGTGACAGGGCTGATGATCCAGGACTGCTGTATGGCACAAAGAGACCAGACATTAATTGTTTGATTAAATATGCTACAAATATATACATTCCAAAATATATAATTATTTAGTTCTACAATAGTCCTGCTGCAAGACGCAATGATAGGCCTGTCACGATAAGGAATTTTTGTTGAGTGATATATTGTCACAGAAATTGTAGTGATAAGCGATATTATTGTCATTTTGAGATTATATGTTATAATGACTATATAAAAGCATAATAATGCAAACAGCCATAAACGCTTTAAAATACTTATCATCCTTAAGGTATTTAGCTTCTATAATTTGATGTTAAAGAGGTAAATGTCCTATTATATATATATACACTATTAAATGTCCTGTTAGGTAAATGTCCAATATAAACTTTGACAGCGGTGAGGAAGAATGTAAATGTCATTGTAAAATGGCTTTAACGTTATTTGCGAATTTGTAAATATATATTGCAATGGCAAAAATTGTTGTTGTGGTCAAGTATTGCACGATAAGTCGATATATTGATTATTATGACAGGCCTACACAATGATAATGCTGAGATGAAGTTTCCCACTTTATTTGCAGCTTTCTTGCAGTGTAAAAGTAATAATGAACTCTGAAAATAGGCAAATATACAAAAAACATCTTATTTAAATGAGCATTACTGGCACGTACTAATTTACTGTCTGTTTTCTGAACAAGCCAACCAGTCCGCTAATTTAGTGAGGTGGGCATGTATAAGCAGCAAGTTCATTTGCACTGTGTGGCAGACAGCGTCCATCATCAGCTTACAATCTAAATTATTATTTCACACTACATCTTTTAAAAATTATTATATTTGATTTATTATATGTGACACACGTTAAACTACGCTGAAACAAGCAAGCTTTAAACAATTTTTAACATCCTGTCCTTCAACTGGTTGTTTTTAATTAATGTTAAAGATGGAAATGAGCAGTAAACTTACCTTTATCTCCCTGAATGGGGGTCATGAAATTGAACATGTTAGACGTGTTCCTGTGTTTTTCTGCCACTTTGTGTCCTCGTGTCTCACACAGAGTGAATCTTCCACCAGAAGTCCCTCATCTTGGTTCAGGACAATTAAAAATGTTCCAAATCTTTGGATAAATTGTCAGTCATCCTCCTTTTGCCATGCTTCTTCTCCACATGGGGATTGTTTGCGTTAGTGTGCTCTGCTCTTTTACACATTTAATGTAATACCGTTATATGTCTAAGTCAGGGAACAGTCCAGGAATTTGATATTTGGCCTAGAGTGGTGACCTAGTATCATGATTCAGTGTGCTGTACAATATTGAACTCTTGGATCATGATTTATATGCCAAAAGGTCAAAGCTAATTTGATTTCCAATATCATTAACCCTTTAATTTATTAATTGATTAGCTCTGACACATAGTTAACATCTTTGGGAGAAAAGTTTAAGGATAAAATTGCATTTACAAGTCGAGCAAAAGCAGTTTTAAAAAAAGGTAGATTTTGGTCTGTTTTTTATGGTTATACAATTAATTTTGTCTTCCTTGTCAGTTGTAGAGACCACCACGATAACCAAACGAGTGTGGAGTGATGAAGAGAGAAGGGCGGTCAGTAAACATCTCAGTAACTTCATATCAGAGAGCTCCAGGTAAAGCCACCTGCATAAGCTGAAGAAAACACCCTCAGAGAGCGAACATGGAAGAACATTACACACTTTGTCTACAACACTATCGTTACCCTCAAACAGAGATCTGCTTGGAGAATGCTTCAGTTTTAAAAGGATAAGTTTACATCCAGTAAAATGGTGTATAGAAAATGCGCTCACCCCTTGCCATCAAAGATCTTTCTTTCTTCAGTTTTAAAGAAATATTATTCAATTAAGTTAAACTGAGGAAAGCAAGACATGCACTCCTTGGATATCCAGAGCACATCTGTCAATAACTTGTTCTGGAAGTAAACTAATCCTTTCCAACCCTGTCCCTTTCTGTTCTCTCTTTTTTTCTTCTCTCTGTTCCTTCCACAGTAACAGTTGTTAATGTCTATCAAGAACACTTGAAAGGAAATGTCAAAGTAGCATGTTTATGAGCATCAATTTAAAAATCACATTGCTGTCCTTTGGCATTTCTCAGGCAGCTCCTTGGTGATAACCAGAAAAATGCTTAGTGATGCAATAAAATTGATTGCGTTTGTAAAGATTCTTTGAGTCACTATTCTGCTGCTGTTGTTTCAGTTCAATAATGACTCAGATCTGTCCACATTAAAACAAACTAAATATTTAGTGTAATAAAACAAAATATTAATATAAAACATAATAAAATATATTAATGTATTAATATTATACTTAATACAATTCATGGAATGGAATGAACTCAATGGCGCCCCCATCAGGAATTAACTCAAAAGCGCCGCATGAAAATGTCCTCACACCGCTGGTTAAAAACTTTTTCTTTTCCTTTGTTTTTTAAAAGAATCTGAGGTGATAACATTAATCCTGGAGACATCTACTGTTCAAATATAGTAAACATTTACTTGTAGCTGTGCCAGAAATGGTGGTCCTCAGTTCATAGGTTAATTTACCCGGTCCTCACTACCACTGTCATACAGGAATGCGTGTGTGTGTGTGTGTGTGTGTGTGTTTTTGACACTACATGTGTGTTTGTTTTTGACACTGTGTGTGTGTGTGTGTGT
>CAIGQV010000919.1:15299051-15309785 GCA_903798115.1 Danio jaintianensis
ACACACACACACACACACACACACACACACACACACACACACACACAATCTTACAGACACACACTCGCAGAAAAACACAGACACACACACTCACAGACACACACACACACACACACACTCAACTCATCTCTAATAAAAGCTCCTCTTATCAGTGTGTGTGTGTGTGTTTGTGATGCATGAATGATCCAGTATTAAATGAGTCTGCTACAAACAGACAAACAGACAGACAAACACACACACACACACACGCACGAACGCACACGCACTGCTTCTTATTTCCTGCAGAGACAATGACTGTGGCATGTGTTAAAATGAAGCCGCTCTGGTCCACAATGGCGCAGAGAGATGAACAGAACTCTCAGCAGTATTAGCCTGATGTTTTATCGTCAGCAGGAGTCTCAAATAACCAACAACACCAGAGCTGAGAAACAGTTCTGCCCATCCACAGTTACAGAAGCACCAAACACTCCTGCATCTTTACAGCCGTTACAAAACATCTGTCATATCTGAGTCTTGTTGTTCACGTTTCTTCTCATGATAATATTACTAAACTGACTGAAATAAACTGAAATGGTCTTTATCATCCCATTAAAGTGCTGTTAATGTCGACCACAACTAAATGCATTTGGTAAATCAAATAAAGTTCAAATAAAAATGAAATATGTAAGGGATAATCAACGGCTTGCCGTGCGTTAAAGGATTTTAATGCACGACGTGGAGGCGAAGGACCACACGACGCGCATTTGACTTTAAAATAACGATATTCTCGCTTGAAAAACTCTTGAAACTTGACTTTGTGGCATCATTGATGAGTATTTTTCTAATTTTGCTGATTTCTCGTCCACCATTAACAGTCCTCATCGGTTTCCATAGATATATACACTAGATATCGCATACGGACCCTGAGCATGCGTCAATAGCGCCGCCACATTTGTACAGTGCTCCCAGGACAAATGTCATTCAACCGCACTAGTCAAGACAGTGTGCCAATGTGAAGATGCTGGACTTTAGCGCTGCTTACGGGTGTAGTAACGAGCAAACAAAGAAAACACAGCACAAAGGCAGAACATTTCATAGGTAAGATTTCGTTTTTTACATGTTACAAACTTTTGTGCTCAACAAGTCACGTAATTGATGATAATACAGTCTCTCACTGCACTCATCATAAGGCAAAGTAGCATCAACTTGCACTGAATTCTAGGCTTATGCTAGTTCTGTTGAATAAAATCAGCAAACAATGTAAATGAAATATGACAGCAAGACGCTGCGCTGGCAGAAACTTGTATTATTATCAGCTAAGAGAACGAGTCGTTCATAACGGAGATTCATTCACAAACGAATCGCTCCCTCCGTTACAATGAGAAGTGAAAGCAGGAGAGGGGGGGTATTTCAGGACACGGATTAGATAATATTTAACAGGGAGGGAGGATAATACATTTCCATGCACACAAACACACACTTTATCGGCAATGCCCGTGCGGTCACTCATCCATCGATGTAGAAAAGTGATGTAAAATTATAATTTCCGTAATTTAAAAAAATATTTGCGTACTGACCACCGGGAAAACTCCCGATCATAGATATATGTATATATGTGTATATCTCTGGCTCTGGATGGCCACAGTCCTCCACTGCACCTTGGTCCCGCATTCATTTCAAAGGAGTGCTACCCTGTACTAAAATGGCGGCTCTATTGACGCATTCCTTCCAATAGACAACAACAGGTTAGGTGACATCTAATGTAAAGATCTATGATCGGTTTCCTGTGCAGCGCATGTGAGTTGCTATGGTAACTATAAACGTTAGGGAGAAGCGCATTTATTTTGAACTGTGATCAAAACTGGCTGGAACTACCTGTGCGTTGCAACGAAAATAATGCACACCCTCCAGCCAATCAGAATCAAGAATTTCAACAGACCATGGAATAATTATTGATATTTAACTACAGAAATGCTTATTTAGAAAGAAACTAACAGAAATAAAATGAGTTTAAGTACTAAGATTACTAAAACTGAAATCAAATTGAAGACAAAAAAAACAAAACAATACAAAAATACAATAATAATTTTATATATATATATTTATACAACAGTTCTGTCTGGTTCTTGAATCTGATTGGCTGATAGCCGTGCGATATTCTGCCAGTAACAGCACTCGACCCGCCTCTTCACCCTTCACCCTTGTGTATAACTCCGCCCACATATGGCGACAAGCAGAGGACACTCTACAGTTTGACAAATATTACTGCTGTTGGGCAACAATGTACTTTTGAGGCTTTTTTTAGTGGAGAATATAGTTGTTTAGATTGCAACTATGCAGTTTATTTATAAGGATAGTGCCTATTTTAAATATTTATAATTTCTGAGAGACAGCACGTCGGCCATACTGAGTAGACCAAAGACGGTTGACGTTGTCTATCCCCAAGATGGCGACAGGACCGCATAATAAGCCCTTAGAAGATTAAAACTGCGTAATTTCAAACTACAGCTGATCAGATCATTATTAAACTGGTAAGTGATATTCTAAGTCGATCTCTCTCTTGTGTATGTTGTAGTGCTGTATTTATTTATACCATATAACTGTAGTGTATTAAGTGTGAGATGGGACTCGCATATCAGGAATGTGTGTTGTGTTGGCAGAAAGAAAGAAGAAATGCCCGCATGTGTTTAGCGTTTTTCCTTATCGCAAACACAACAGCAATCTGGTAGTGATTGCGCTGCTGTTTTCGGGGTTAATTATTGTGATATCCCGATTGGAACAGAGAAATACTGTAGACTGTAATAATCTTGGGAGATATCTCTGTAGACGGATGGCATTTCATGTCACGTTCAGCCTTATAATTTTAAAATGTCAGCAAAATCACCTGTTTTGTCATCACTTTAGACAGAGAATCATTCAAATACTAGCTCTAAAGTGACGTTGGTGAATGAGCAGCGGCTTCTGCTGTTCTGACGTCAGCTGCAGATGTGAATGAATGGCGGAAGAAAGTAGTTCCTAATACAAAAGGGTTTTTAGACTCTCCGTGTTTGATTTTCTTTTTTATATACACGATTGTGCCGTCGAACTGTTGTATAAACGCAATATCACACGAGTAGCAGTGCGATACGGCTGTATATCAGCACTGGTGGGAGACGTGCCTTAGCGTCCCACCAGTGCCGATATACAGCCATATCGCACTGCTACTCGTGTGATATTGCTCATATATATAACAGAAACTAATAGGAATGCCAACATTAACCAAATGTATATATAATCAATTATTAAAATCAAACCAGTCAATGTGTGTGTTATTATGTCAGGACAAGCTGAAATTAAGGCATGAATTATTAAATAAAATGTATCATAATTTTGACAAGATATTAGTATACAAGATACTTCCAAAACTGGTGTCAGCTTTAATTTGGAAAGTATAATTCATTCATTCATGTATCAGGGGTCGCCATGGCGGAATGAACCATCAATTACTATGGTATATGTTTTACGCAGCGGACGCCTTTCCAGCCGCAACCCAGTAATGGGAAGTATAATAATAATTATTAATAATCATAACAAATAATAATATTTAGCAAGGCGGCACGGTGGCTCAGCGGTTAGCACGGTGGCCTCACAGCAAGAAGGTCGCTGGTTCGAGCCTCGGCTAGGTCAGTTGGCATTTCTGTGTGGAGTTTGCATGTTCTCCCCGTATTGGCGTGGGTTTCCTCCGGGTGCTCCGGTTTCCCCCACAGTCCAAACACATGCGCTATAGGGGAATTGATGAACTAAATTGGCCGTAGTGTATGAGTGTGTGAGAATGTGAGAGTGTATGGGTGTTTCCCAGTATTGGGTTGCAGCTGGAAGGGCATCCGCTACATAAAACATATGCTGAAATAGTTTTTGGTTCATTCCACTGTGGCGACCTCTGAAATAGAGACTAAGCCGAAGGAGAATGAATGAATATTTAGCAATATTGTGTCCGTGTAATAATTGTCTGTGTAATAAAGCCCTGCGTACCTTTTTAGAGGAGTTGATGCAGTTCATGTATTCTCTGGCGATCTGTGAACACAGCAGCGACTGGTGTTTGTTCAGTCTGTAGCAGCTCAACACCTGAGACTGAAGCTCAGGACACACAGGACTCATAGGACGAGGCCTGAAACACACACACACACACACCTCACGTTCATATGAGCATACACCACCATCACTCAAACACAAAAGTGGAAGAAAACGATAGAGTAGCAGCGCTGCCTCCTAGTGGCCTGCAGAAATACTCAATCTGCATATGATATCAGAATCAGAAAGAGCTTTATTGCCAGGTATGTTCACACATACGAGGAATTATTTTTCAAGACAGAAGCTTCATCGGTGCAACAGAATGACAGAGACAGGACAAAAAACAGATAATAAATATGTTTTAAAATTAGAAGCAAGTAGTGAATGCAAATATACAAATTGACAAATTAATGCACAGGTATATTACTATATACAATGTTATACGTGCAGCTGTTATGTGCAAATTGGCATGTAAAGTATGTTGTTAAATAAATGAGTGTGCATGTGTATAAAAAGTAGTGATGTTTGTTTCACAATTACTATCATCAAGTGTTCATGAGATGGATTTAATGTATTTGTCTGTCGTAAATAGCTATTTTCGTCCTAATAATAGTGTTTTATTCCAGCCAAACTAAAAGAAATAAGACTTTCTCCAGAAGAAAAATGTGATAGGAAATACTGTGGAAAATATCCTTGCTTTATTGATATTTTTTCTTTTTCAGTAAACTGCTTTAGCACAGATCTGAATGTGAACATTATGATGAAACAAAATTAACTCAAACTGTACAACAACAACAACAGCAAAAAAGAATCAGAAACACTGACTACAATAAAATAGAAAAGGAAAGAATATACATATAAATATCATATAAAATATAATATAAAATTATATATAAATAAAATTATATATAAAATTAAATGTATTTATTTTTCTGAGGAACACTATATTATTAAAACAATACATCAACAACTATTCAAAATATTTAATTTGATAAAGTCGTTAATATTGTGTATGTAAATTATATATTTTAGTACACATTATTTAGCATTTAAATTAACTGTGCATAGTGTCTTGATCTTATCATGAGCTAATTAATTTTTAAAAAATAGTTTTTTTTATATAAGAATATAGTTAGACCTACCCTAGTTGTGCCAAAAATAAAACAAAATAAATGAAATAAAATAAAAATAATAAAAAAAAAATTATAAAAAAAATAATAATAATAATAATAATAAATAAAAAAAAAATTATAATAATAATAATAAAACTAAATAAAACTAAAAATTAATTAATTAATTAATTAAATAAAAATAATTAAACAAAACAAAACAATTTTTTTTAAATAAATAAATCAAATATATATATATATATATATATAATAAAACAAAACAAAAATAAATAAATAAAATAAAAATAATAAAGCAAAATAAAAATAAATGAAATAAATAAATAAAATAAATAAAATAAATAAAATAAATAAAAATAAAACAAAATAAAAATAATAAAACAGAACAAAAATAAAAAATAATAAAATAAAATAAAACAAAATAAAAATAATACAATAGAACAAAAAAAAATAAAAAAATAAAAATAAAACAAAACAAAATAAAAATAATAAAACAACAAAAAAAATAAAAAAATTATAATAATAAAACAACAAAAATAAAAATAACTAAATAAAATAAAATAAAAATTATAAAACATAACAAAATAAAAATAAATAAATAAAACAAAAGTTAAAAATATATATATATTAAAAAAATAATAATAAAAAAAATAAATAAATAAAATAAAAAAAATATATAATAATAATAAATAAACAAAACAAAATAAAAATAATAAAACATAACAAAAATAAAAAAGAAATACAATAAAATAAAAGTCTAAATCTAAAAAAGGTTGTACCTTTATAGTTTGTTTGGGTAGAAAATTGTACACTAGGACCAATTGGGGATTATTAAAAGGTACCATTATATATTTTACTCCCATAGAAACAAGACTGCACCTTCACAGTATCTTTTTTCTGACAGTGTAGTTAGTATATGCATCTATAATAACATGTATTTGTACTCACCTGACCGTGGCCTCTGCTTTATCCGCCTCCTGTTCATACATGTGTAGATTCTGCTGATAATACTCAGAGTTCTGCAAAAAACACACAAACACAGAGTCAGCTTTCATTTATAAAACACACCCACACACACGTACGCACACACATACACACACACACACACACGCGCACACGCGCACACACACACACACAAACATTCAGCTTTCATTCATAAAACACACACTGCACAGTTAAATCCTGAAATATTTTGTGTGCAGATCCTCCATTTACAATCAGCAAACGCACTCAAGATCTCAACATTTATCATGCAAATTCATCAGGCAATAAAAACAAGATATCATAACTCATTCATGCTTTGCTAAAAGTGGATTTCTCCTGCATCTCTAAAGCAATCCCACAATGAAACGGGCTCATGTGTTAAAGCCATGTTGTTATTTTTCTGCTCTGTCAGCGCAACTCTGGACAGACTGAGGTGTCGTAACGTTTTATCTACTGGGTTTTATGGGTATTTACACTGCAATTAAAACAATAACAAACACAGCAGAGCAGATCCTACAGCCACATTAAAGACACACACAAACATTCAGCAGTATTACAACATGATGATCAAGAGTTTAGGAAAGAGATCTGATTTTCAAACCTCGATTCTGACACTTTCTCTTAGTTTACATGGTCCGAAAAAAGAGAAAATATCCAGTGAACGGCAGATCTGTGATGCCAGAGGTCAGAGGAGAATGGCCAGACTGGTCAGGCAGATGGGCTACAGCAGCAGAAGACCACACCGGGTTCCACTCCTGTCAGCTAAGAACAGGAAACTGAGGCTACAATTCACACAGGCTCACCAAAATTGGACAATAGAAGATTGGAAAAACGTTGCCTGGTCTGATGAGTCTCGATTTCTGCTGCCACATTCGGATGGTTGGGTCAGAATTTGGCGTCAACAACATGAAAGCATGGATCCATCCTGCCTTGTATCAACGGTTCAGGCTGGTGGTGGTGGTGTAATGGTGTGGGGGATATTTTCTTGCCACACTTTGGGCCCATCAGTACCAACTGAGCATCGTGTCAACGCCACAGCCTACCTGAGTATTGTTGCTGACCATGTCCATCCCTTTATGACCACAGTGTACCCATCTTCTGATGGCTACTTCCAGCAGGATAACGCACGTTGGTGCCAGACGGGCTGGTCTGAGTATTTCAGAAACTGCTGATCTACTGGGATTTTTAAAGCGCGAATCATCTCAGACTGGTTTCTTGAACATGACAATGAGTTCACTGTACTCAAATGGCCTCCACAGTCACCAGATCTCAATCCAATAGAGCACCTTTGGGATGTGGTGGAACGGGAGATTCGCATCATGGATGTGCAGCCGACAAATCTGCAGAAACTGCGTGATGCTATCATGTCAATATGGAGCAAAATCTCTGAGGAATATTTCCAGTACCTTGTTGAATCTATGCCACGAAGGATTAAGGCAGTTCTGAAGGCAAAAGGGGTCCAACCCGGTACTAGTAAGGTGTACCTAAAAAAGTGGCCGGTGAGTGTATAAACAATCAATCAATCCATCCATCCATCCATCCATCCATCCATCCATCTATCTATCTATCTAAAGAAATAAAAAATTCACAGCAGAGCTAATAATTTTGTATTCAGCTGTATTCAAGCAAATGCATATGGTTTGTTGAATGTAATTCTCCATGTCAAAACAAACATGAGTTCATTAGCATACCACCACACATATTTGCATATCAACACCTATAAAGTATTTAGTAACTACAGCATGTCTAAATGTAAATATAAACTAATAGCATGTCTGGTAACTAACTTAAGTATAACGATACACTACTAAGCAGAGGTTAGTCAATCATACCTAATGTCTTTAAATGTACAGCATCAAAATTATAAAATTATAACTATAATTGTAAAATTGGGCATGAAATATAAATTAAGACTGTTTTGGTGCCAGAATCATTATAAACAGATGTGAGGGAAATAAATCAGTGCAACAGAAAATATAAATATTCAGCAGCATCAGCTTCTTCCTTCAGATCTGAGCGGTTAAATTCAGAACAACACAAACACAATCCAGTGATTATAATCTATCAGTGTAATTACATTATCTCCAGGTCTGTATCATCACACAGCTGCAGTAATTAAACACAGTTATCTTATTAAATCTACAATTAGCCCACAGAAGAGGAAGAAAGAGACACAGAGGACAATCAGACATCATTCTGCCAGAATAACTCATAACACAACTCTCATTTTTATTTGACTACTACTACTCATTTATCACTGGAACTACCAAGATGGCCATTTTTAATGTTTAAATGAGGGTGTGTCTGTCTGAGGTATTGGGCGTGGCTAACACACTTAACCACGCCCATTCAGCTGTCAGTTTTGACAACAAACAGAAATGGTGAGAAGGAGGAGTCTGTTAGGTTGTATTAAACTCTCCCCAAACCCTTTTCCCATCTTTCTGAATGAAACGCCTACTTTACTATCTGACAAAAGTCGTGTCGTCTATCCAAGTTTTAGGAACAACAAATAATAACTTCAGTTCTAGTTGATCATTTGGTATCAGAAGTGGCTTATATGAAAGGCAAAGGCCTCTAGATTACACTTATTTTACCAAAATAAAATATGATCATGCCTTGATTTTTAATGATTTAATTAGGACAGTAAGGTCTGACTTTGCTTAGACAAAAGTCTCATCACTGAACAGAAATAATGTCCAGTATAGAATATAAAGTCATGGTGCAGTGGAACAAGAATGAATATTGTGTCTGACTCCCATGAGCTTGGAGGACTGCATCCATACATCTCTGCAATGACTCAAATCACTGATTAATAAAGTCATCTGGAATGGCAAAGAAAGCGTTCTTGCAGGACTCCCAGAGTTCATCAAGATTCTTTGTATTCATCTTCAATGCCTCCTCCTTCATCTTACCCCAGACATGCTCAATAATGTTTATGTCTGGTGTCTGGGCTGGCCAATCCTGGAGCACCTTGACCTTCTTTGCTTTCAGGAACTTTGATGTGGAGGCTGAAGTATGAGAAGGAGCGCTATCCTGCTGAAGAATTTGCCCTCTCCTGTGGTTTGTAATGTAATGGGCAGCACAAATGTCTTGATACCTCAGGCTGCTGATGTTGCCATCCACTATGCAGATCTCTCACACGCCCACATACTGAATGTAACCCCAAACCATGATTTTTCCTCCACACAACTTGACTGATTTCTGTGAGAATCTTGCGTCCATGCGAGTTCCAGTAGGTCTTCTGCAGTATTTGTGATGATTGGGATGCAGTTCAACAGATGATTCATCGAATAAATCTACTTTCTGCCACTTTTCCAAATGATCAACTAGAAGTCAAGTTATTATTTGTTGCTCTTACAACTGGGATCCACGACAAGACTTTTGTCGGGTAGTGTATATCCAATCAGCTCGCAGTAGAGAAAAACAGGCCACGCCCACTTGTTTTCTCATTTAATATTCTGCTTCTGCATCACAATACGAACAAAAGAAACGGTCGCAGCTTCCGGTTCATGCAGACTTTAAAGTGCTGATTTGAATGTGTGTATTGTGACTGTATGAAGAGCACTGATGTGAATGACACCTGCTGTCCAGGTAAATCCTCTGCTAATATTCAGAGTCCTGCAGCAGATCTGATCACTCCAGCAGCTCACACTGGATTATTCTGGCAGATGCTTGACAGAATGAAAAGCACAAAGCCTTTTGAGAAGAAGCACATGAATATTACATGACAGAGTGAAGATGACACACACACATAAGAGAAAGCCTGCCAGATTAGGATCTGTGTGTGTGTGTGTGCGTGCGTGCGTGCGTGCGTGCGTGCGTGCGTGCGTGCGTGTGTGTGTGTGTGTGTGTGTGAGTCTGTATTTGGTTGTGAGTGTTTATGTATGTGAGTGAGTGAGTGTGTGTGTGTGCGCACGTGTGTGTGTGTGCGCGCACAGGCGAGTCCGTATTTGGTTGTGAGTGTTTTTGTTTATGTATGTGAGTGAGAGTGTGTGTGTGTGTGTGTGCGCATGTGCATACATGTATGTGAATCTGTATTTGGTTAAGTGTGTATGTCTGTGTGTGAGCGTATGAGTGAGCGAATGCATGTGAGTCCGTATTTGGTTGTGGGTGTTTGTGTTTATGTATGTGTGTGTGTGTGTGTGTGTGCGCATGTGCATACATGTATGCAAGTCTGTATTTGGTTGTAAATGTGTGTCTGTGTGAGAGTATGTGTGCGCATGTGAATGTGTGTATGCGAGTCTGTATTTGGTTGTAAGTGTGTGTGTGAGAGAGTTTATGTGTGTGAGTGCATGTGCGTTTGAGTGTATGTGAGTCAGTATTTGGTTGTGTGTGTATGTCTGTGTGTGTGAGTGTATGTGTGAGTGCATGTGCATGATAGTGTGTGTGAGTAAGTGCATATGAGTGTGTGTGAGTATGCGTGTGTGTGCATGTGCGTATATAAGTGAGTGTGAGTGTGTGCGTGAATGCGTGTATGTGAGCCTGTATTTGGTTCTGATTTTGTATGTGCATCTGTGTGTGTGTATGTGAGTCTTTATTTGGTGTGAGTGTGTGTGTGTGTGTGTGTGTGTGTGTGTGTGTGTGTGTGTGTGTG
>CAIGQV010000919.1:15319867-15335286 GCA_903798115.1 Danio jaintianensis
ACACACACACACACACACACACACACACACACACACACACACTCTCTCTCACGCCAGCAAACATCATCTGATTATATCATTACAGACGGGATCTTATTATCTGACCAACACCTTACTTTATCTAAACTATAAAGCAGTGCTCTATTAAAATAAAGGTTCATTCAATTAAAAATGTTCATTCATTAATTTTTCTTTGACTTAGTCCCTTATTTATCAGAGGTCGCCACAGCGGAATATGGATGTTCTGAGTGCAGATCAGTTCTTTAAAATAGCACACTGTTTATGAATATCTGCAAATGGTTTCAATATAATATTAAATTAATACTATTATATTAATTCATTCATAATGGTGTAAATGGCCGTCAGGGATGCATATGAATTTGAAAGCTTTTAATGTGTCATTGCTATTAAATTTAATTTCAATTTTTTAATGAAACCTTGGATTGTATATTCGATTTTTTTATTTGGGGGGTGGATTAAAAGTCATTTTGCATCAAAGCATTTGCTTAATGTATGTATGCAAATGTTTGTATAAACCAGCCAATCAGATTGAGGATGTGGGCAGGATTATGTAATAATCTAATGAATTTTAGTGTAACTTGTATTTCTTACGTTATGAGGACCAAATGACCCTACAATTATAGCAATCATTTTTGATCTTTTATAGTCGACACAGAGGAAAACAGCTCATAAATCACACAGAATGAAGTATTACGGTGGCTCAATGGTTAGCACTGTGGCCTCACAGCAAGAAGGTCGCTGGTTCGAGTCCCAGATGGGTCGATTGGCGTTTCTGTGTGGAGTTTGCATGTTCTCCCCGTGTTGGTGTGGGTTTCCTCCGGGTGCTCCAGGTTCTCGCAACCCAGTAGTGGGAAACACCCATACACACTCATTCACACACACACACACACACTCATACACTACTGCCAATTTAGTTCATCAATTCCCCTATAGCGCATGTGTTTGGACTGTGGGGGAAACCGGAGCACCCGGAGGAAACCCACGCCAACACGGGGAGAACATGCAAACTCCACACAGAAACGCCAATTGACCCAGCTGGGACTCGAACCAGCCAGTTTCCCAGTACTGGCTTGCATCTGCTGTGTGAAATATATGCTGGAATTGTTGGCGGTTCATTCCGCTGTGGCGACCCCTGATTAATAAGGCACTAAGCCGAAGGAAAATTAATGAAAGAAAAAGTCATTTTGCATTTGCTTAATGTATGAATGCAAATGTTTTTATAAACCAGCCAATCAGATTGAGGATTGTGGGCGGGGTTATATAATCATCTAATGAATTTTTGTATGTGTGTAACTTCCATTTCTTACGTTATGAGGACCAATGGTGTGTTATGGTGTGTGTCTTTTACTCATTACAGATACAAATGAGGTTAAATGCTTTTTGCAAATGCAGGGAATTATTCAAAGTCCCAGACAAAAAGGTCAAAGGTCATGATTATTTGCTGTGATGTCACTGATCAATGAACTCTAGACTTTCCTGTCCATGAAAAAGAGCCCAGAACAACTGAAAGTCAATGGGATAGCTTTGTGATTGTTATTTGACTACTACTGGATATACAAAACCCTAAATACAGCTGAAGTCAGAATTATTATCCCTCCTGAATTATTATCCCTCCTGTACATTTTTTCCCCAATTTCTGATTAACGGAAAGACGATTTTGTTCAACACATTTCTACACATAATAGTTTTAATAACTCATTTCTAATCACTGATTCTCTTTGCCATGATGACAGCACATAATATTTGACTAGATATTCTTCAAGACACTAGTATTCAGCTTAAAGTCACATTTAAAGGTTTAACTAGGGTAATTAGGGTAAAGTTAGGGTAATTAGGCAAGTCACTGTATAACAGTGGTTTGTTCTGGAGACAATCCAAAACTAATATTGCTTAAAGGGGTAATAATATTGACCTTAAAACGGCTTTTAAAAAATAAAAAACTGCTTTTATTCCAGCCGAAATAAACCAAAGAAGACTTTCTCCAGAAGAAAAAATATTATAGGAAATACTGTGAAAAATTCCTGAATCTGTTCAACATCATCTGCGAAATATTTGAAGAAGGAAACAAAATTCACAGGAGAAAAATTCACTAAACATTTTGACTTCAACTCATGTTCAGTCAGAGAAAATAAAGCTTAGCAAGTCTGTCTATGTTGCACTGGACTGGTACTGGAACTCTCTGGAATGAAAAGTGTGTGTGCTGTCGGCATGAAAGCAGACAAAAGTGCATCGGTTATTTAGGAGCGAGAGAAAGTTGTGATGTTGCACACGTATGTGGAAAGTGTACGGCGGCCCGAGGCGCACCTGAGATTGAATGTCATTTCACATCAAGAGCTCCGAGGAGATGAGAAGCGTGGAAAACAGGCTTACCTGACACTCCCAGATCAGTGTGTGTGTGTGTGTGTGTGTGTGTGTGTGTGTGTGTGTGTGTGTGTGTGTGTGTGTGTGTGTGAGCTTACAATACACTGAAACATGGCAGAGGATTCATGAGTTTGTCTGCATGCCGTATTTGAATATTATAGTATTAATCCATTGGCTCATACTTTACAATAAGGTTTCATTAGTTAATGTATGGGGGCGTCACGGTGGCGCAGTGGGTAGCACGATCGCCTCACAGTAAGAAGGTCGCTGGTTCGAGTCCCGGCTGGGCCAGTTTGCGTTTCTGTGTGGAGTTTGCATGTTCTCCCCGTGTTCGCGTGGGTTTCCTCCGGGTGCTCCGGTTTCCCCCACAGTCCAAACACATGCGCTATAGGGGAATTGATGAACTAAATTGGCCATAGTGAATGAGTGTGTGTGTGTGAATGAGTGTGTATGGGTGTTTTCCAGTACTGGGTTGCAGCTGGAAGGGCATCCGCTGTGTAAAACATATGCTGTAGTAGTTAGCGGTTCATTCCGCTGTAGTGACCTCTGATAAATAAAGGGACTAAGCTGAAGTATATGGAATAAATGGAATAAAATGTCCATTTCTAAAAAAACTAAACTGTAAATATGTCCATGTAACCTGAAAGGTGTTGTCAGGTAAGATGATCCTCAGTTTGCACATACAGGCTGCTGTTGTGAAGTGATTTGAAGAAGTGACCTCAGTGGTGAGAAATGGATCATAAAAGCAGTAAAGCTCCTCAGGGCTGCTGAACAGAAACCAGATCTCCACTGCGCTTCTGTCGCTTACTGGCGGATCAGATCCACACCTGCAGCTGTAAACAGATGCGCTTCTCACACGCAAAGAAAGATTCAGTGGATTTACTAACATTTTATTCATTCATTCATTTTCCTTTGGCTTAGTCTCTTTATTCATCAGGAGTTGCCACAGCGGAATGAACCGCCAACTATTCCAGCATGTGTTTTACACAGCGGATGCCCTTCCAGCTGCAACCCAGTACTGGGAAACACCCATACACACTCATTCTCTCACACACATACACTACGGCCAATTTAGTTCATCGATTCCCCTAAAGCGCATGTGTTTGGACTGTGGGGGAAACCGGAGCACCCGGAGGAAACCCACGCCAACAGGGGGAGAACATGCCAACTCCACACAGAAACGCCAACTGATCCAGCCGGGACTCAATCCAGTGACCTTCTTGCTGTGAGGCCACAGTGCTAACCACTGAGCCACTGTGTCGCCCTGTGTGTGTGTTTCTATTTCTGATCAGATCAAAGTCTCATTTATTATCACAGCTGTCAAACATGCCCTAAGGCATAAAATGAGCACACACACACACACACACACACACACACACACACACACACACACACACACACACACACACACACACACACCTAACACATACACACACACACACACACACACACACACACACACACACACACACACACACACACATTGTTTTATTACTAAAACAAGCACCAGAGACATATGCAGACATTTCTTGTTCCTTTTTATTGCCTCTTCTTGTTAAATCGCTGAATGCCTCCTCAATTGTAAGTCGAAAATCATCTGCTAAATGACAATATAAATATAAATTTACTGTATATTCTCTTATACCCCTAAACACAACCCTCACAGCAAACAATCTGCATTTTTACATTTCCAAAATGCTTCATTCTGTCTGGTTTATGACCCATTTTCCTCATGGGGACTAAAAAAATATCCCCATGAGGTCAAAATTTACTTGTATTGCTATACTTGTGGGGACATTTTGTCACACACACACTTTGCACACAGCACGTGAGCCAAACAAGCAATATTCAGCATGTGATCCCAGAGCAACTGCAAACATTGACATATCTTTACTTTCTATTTAGAATCCATACAGTATTTACTGAGCGCAGCTCCACAGAGATCTGATCCCGAAACACAAGAGTCAAGAGATCAAATGTGTTCAGAGAATCAAACATTCGGCTTAGTCCCTTATTTATCAGTGGTCACCACAGCGGAATGAACCACCAACTATCCCAGCATATGTTTTACGCAGCGGATGCCATTCCAGCCAGAACCCAGTACTGGGAAACACCCACTCTCACATTCAAACACACCCATACACTACGGCCAGTTTAGTTTATTCAAGTCCCCTATAGCGCATGTGTTTGGACTGTGGGGGAAACCGGAGCACTCGGAGGAAACCCACAGCAACACGGGGAGAACATGCAAACTCCACACAGAAATGCCAACTGACCCAGCCGGGACTCGAACCAGCGACCTTCTTGCTGTACATGTTTAATGAAGTGTATACATGGGATATTATGGCAGGCTGTTTGTTTTCATGAGCTCTTTATTTTCTCCTGATGCGATTCCTGAAATGAGTCTTTGTATGTGGGCATGAGCTTGCCTTAGATGATCAATAAATCACGTTTTAAACACGTGCGGTCATTACGGAAACCACAAACTTCCGCTTTGCTTGGCTCAGTTTCAGTATCTAATTATGCAAGTTACCTATCAATGAGGCCTATGAGGTTATTTTTATTGCTGTGATCAGCCTATCCTGCTTTCACATCTGCTTAAATGCAGTTGTAAAACAAAAACAACATGTACATTTTTAGTTCAGCTTTCAATAGGAGCTTTTCATGTCTCACAACTAGCCTAAACAGGACTTTTGATTGCACATCAAATTATAGTAGCATAAAAACAAGATATTTAACTCAATCGTCATTTGTGGTTTGAATACCACTGAACATGTCGTTCCCTGTTATTCGACTTTAGCTTGTTTTAATTGGGCTTGAGATCCGAGAAAGAGCTTTAAATGTGGAGAAAAGCTCAGAAATGTTCATTTATTTTAATGCATCTGCTGTATTCTGCTTTATTGTCATGATTTGGTAAACTCAATTAAGGATAAATAGAGTCACATTCAATAATTTGCACTGGATTATTTAATTAGGATGAATTTATAATGTTTCACAAATATACAAATTGTCCCGCTGTGGGTTTATTTAAGCAAAAACACAAGCGTTAAACTGCTAAAAACATCTTGTTTTTAGTGCAAATATGAAATTATTCTTAAATCAAGAAGCAGTTTTTCGACAAGCAAAACATTTTTAGATATTTGGACTAGAAACAAGAGAAAAATCTAAGTAAAAAAAGCATTTTTGGAGTGTTGAAAGAGCTTTAAATGAGGACAAGCTGTGAAATGTTCATTTGTTTTAATGCATCTGCTGAATTCTGCTTTATTGTCATGATTTGGTGAACTCAAAATGAATCAATTCATGTAAATGCAGTCACATTCAGTCATTTAGACTGGATTATTTAATCTAGATGAATTTATAATGTTTCACAAATATACTAATTGCTTCGCTGAGGGTTTAAGCAAAGACATCAGATGGACAAGCATTAACCCTTGTGTACCGTTCAAATTTACTACCCTTTTGTTATGTTAGGGATGAAAACATCCACTGAATTAAACTGCTGTAAAATGCATCAGATATATATATATATTTGCATAAATCTGTTAATCAACCAAATTCATAAATGATGTCACTGGTTTGGTGAAAAAACACACACAAAATTACTTATTTTCAATATAAAAAGTAATTGAGGACTGGAGTTTTTAAACCTTTGATCACAGTCTTGGATATGTGAAAGATTAGTAACAACATTGCCTTTGATGCATTGTTAGTTTTTGTGCAGCATAAGATCTCCATAATTTACTGTTGGTGCTGTTTTTGCTCCATTGACTTCCATTATAACCACATTTTTTGATTGCAAAACCATGACAGCATATAATCATGCATTCTTGATTGATGCTGGTTTTCCCAGTTGGGAGGAGGTAAAATTAGTCATTTTTACTGTTGATCATCAGTTGGCACCATTAACCCTTTAGATAGGCCTGTGCAAAAAAAAAAGCTTAGTTTCTGGATTTTATATAGAGTATAACAGCAAATTAAAGTGTGTGTATGTGTGTCTGTGAGTGTGTGAGAGTGACCTTGGCGCACTTACCTTGATGTGTCTGAGAAAATCAAAGCATGCACATCAGCTCTCAGAACTACATGGAGTAAACAAAAACAAAGACTGTGTATTTATGCACTGTGTATTTAAATCATGAAGCATTTCAGACAAGCAAATATATTATCTTGTTTTCAGAAATAATGAGTCAAAATTAAATGAGTTTTTAATCAAAACAAGCAAAATCTTGACAATCTTGATCTTGTCTTTGCTTTGAAATAAGTTTATTTTGATTACCCCCGTTGGTAAATTATTTAGCTTGTTTTAAGGTAAAACTCACTTCATTTTGACTCATTATTTCTTAAAACAAGACTATAAGTTTGGCTTGTCTAGAAAATGCTTTCTGATTAAATATGTTTTAGATATTTGCTCTAGAAACAAGACATTTTTTGCTGAGTATGGGCTTGGTAAGCATTACTGTAGTGAAAAAAAAGTGGAAAAACAATACAATAAAAAAAGAAAATGGGAAAACCCGAACTCAACGGGCAGCTTAAATAAAAAGGGAAACATCAAAAGATAAAAAACATTACGCCGTGCAAAAACATTCTCTCTCCAGATAACAAGAAGCAAATAAGACTCCAAAATCAAAGCAATATCCCTAAACAATGAGATTAAAACATGCTACTGGAGAATACACAAATCATTTCAGCACTGTGATTCTCCAAACTGATGATGTGCAGCTGTATCTGTGATCAAACGCTCAGTAACTGGAGTCGAGTGTGTTGTCTCTTCAACTGAGCTGACGGTACTAGATGTGATTATATAGTCTCAAAGGAAGCCAATGCAGATTTACATTCAGTGACGGAGGTTTTAAATACACAACAGTGATTCAGCACAATGCAAAAACGCTATTCTGACTTAGATTTTTGTCTTGTTTCTAGTCCAAATGTCTAAAAGTTCTTAAATCAAGAAGCATTTTCTAGACAAGCAAAAGATGTTGGGTTGTTTTCAGAAATAATGAGTCAAAATCAAGTGAGTTTTTACTTAAAACAAGAACAATAATCTGCCAATGGCGTAAGTAGAATAATCTTGTTATTCCTTTTGACATACGATTAAGTGTCTTACCCCATTGGCAGATTATTTGGCTTGTTTTAAGGAAAAACTCCCTTCATTTTGACTCATTATTTCTTAAAACAAGACAATATGTTTTGCTTGTCTAGAAAATGCTTCTTGATTCAAGAATTTTTAGATATTTGGACTAGAAAGAAGCCAAAAAATCTAAGTAAGAACTGCATTTTTTGCCGTGTTGACAGGGATTGTCATTTATAGGATCTTCAGGAAACAGAAGAGAAGGAAAGCACCTGGCCCAGATGGTGTTTCACCAGCCTGTCTGAGAACCTGCGCTGACCAGCTGGCTCCCATTTTCTCACAGATCTTCAACAGATCACTGGAACAGCGCTAAGTTCCATCCTGCTTCAAATGCTCCACCATCATCCCAATCCAGAGGAAGCCAAAGATCACAGGACTCAATGACTACAGACCTGTTGCCTTAACATCTGTGGCCATTAAGTCATTTGAAAGACTGGTGCTAGCATATCTGAAGGACATCACTGGACCTTTGCTGGACCCCCTGCAGTTTGCCTATAGAACAAACCGGTCTGTGGATGACGCAGTCAACATGGGACTGCATTATACCCTACAACATCTGGACAAACCAGGGAACTACGCAAGGATTCTGTTCGTAGACTTCAGTTCTGCCTTTAACACCATCGTCCCATCATTGCTCGAGTACAAACTGACCCAGCTCTCTGTTCCTAGCTCTGTCTGTCAATGGATCACCAGCTTTCTGACAGACAGACAACAGCTAGTCAGAATGGGCAAAATCACATCCGACAGCCGCACCATCAGCACCGGTGCCCCCCCAGGGATGTGTTCTCTCCCCACTGCTCTTCTCCCTGTACACCAATGACTGCACTGCAAAAGACCCCTTCATCAAGCTCCTGAAATTTGCGGACGACACTACTGTTATCGGCCTCATCCGGAACGGTGATGAGTCTGCATACAGACAGGAGGTGGAGCGGATGGCTCTATGGTGCAGATGCAACAACCTGGAGCTGAACACGCTCAAAACGGTGGAGATGATAGTGGACTTTAGGAGAAACCCCCCTGCACTTCCCCCACTCACCATCATGAACAGTCATTCAGGTTCCTGGGCACCACCATCTCTCAGGATCTGAAGTGGGACATTCACATAGACTCTATTGTGAAGAAAGCCCAGCAGAGACTGTACTTCCTTCGTCAGCTGAGGAAGTTCAACCTGCCACAGGAGCTGCTCGTACAGTTCTACTCAGCTGTCCAACCCATCCTCTGCACTTCAATCACCGTCTGGTTCGGCTCAGCTGCCAAAACCGACCTCCGTAGGCTACAGCGAATAGTCCGGACTGCTGAACGAATCACTGGCACTACCCTTCCTACACTTCAAGAACTGTACTCTTCCAGAGTGAGTAAAAGGACTTGCAAAATCACTCTGGACCCTTCACACCCAGCACACTTTCTGTTTGAACTGTTACCGTCTGGTCGGCGCTACAGAGCACCGAGCACAAAAACAGCCAGACACAGGAAAAGTTTCTTTCCTCAGGCCATCTACCTTATGAACAGTTAATTATTCCCCTACTGTGCAATAAACATGTGCAATACTTTCTCCTACGCATTTGTACACAGCACCTTATAACAGTATACAATGCAATACTTTCTCCATACGCATTTATACAGAACCTTATAACTTGTATATTTATAACAAATCTGTACAAACAATTCATCATCCAGAGCTCTTTTGTCTAACTGCATCTCTGTTTAATGAGTGTCGTATTTTTCTCATATTTATTTTGTGTTGTCACTTGTCACTTTATGTACACTGGAAGCTTCTCTAGCCAAAACAAATTCCTTGTGTGTGTACGCACACTTGGCAATAAAACCGATTCTGATTCTGATCATTTAATGTAAGCTTGTGTTTGTTTGTTCCATCTGAGGAACATTGCAAAAATCAGAAATATTGTTTCAAAGGACGAGATGGAGATCCTTGTCCATGCCTTTATCTCTTCACGGTTGGACTATTTTAATGTTCTGTATACTTGTCTGAACAAATCTTATATGGAGCGTTTGCAAGTTGTGCAGAATACAGCTGCGAGACTTTTAACCAACACCAGTAGGAGGTTGCACATTACTCCTGTGCTTAAGGCTCTTCATTGGCTTCCTATTAGTTTTATTCTGGTAATTACATATAGAGCTCTGCATGGTCAGGCCCCCCTTTATATTCAAGATCTTTTACATGGCCGGTCTCTGAGGTCTTCTGTCAAAGACCTTTTAGCCATTCCCAGAATACGTCTTAAGACTGAAGGTGACTGTGCATTCTGTGTTGTGGTCCCAAGGCTCTGGATCTCTCTCCCTCTAGCACTGAGAACTCTGGGATCAGTTGAACTTTTTAAAAAGCACATCTTTTTGGTCAAGCTTTTAATTAACAGTATGGTGAGCTGGTTTTAACTTGTTTTAATATGTTTTCTTTTATTGATATGTTTTATTTTACCTGCTTTCCGGCTTTCTTTTATTATAAAGCACTTTGTGGATGAATGTCTGTGAAAGGTGCTATATAAATAAACCTTAACTTATTATTGTTGAGTTATAAAAAAGCAAACTGAAATTAAATGTTATTTTTCTAAATATACATACTGTCACTCAACGTATTGACCTTATTCTGACTATAGTCGCCCATGGGAGAAATGACTAAAGGCAGAAAACGGTCAAACTATTTGCTCTACAAACAAGTGCGTTCATGACTAGACATAAAAAGTGGAATAATATAATAAAGACTTATCAGTTTGCAACATCAAGCAGCATAATGAGCTGTTTTTATTGTATAAAAATCAATGGAAGTGAATGAGAGCGGATGTCTCGAGCCAAAAAGGCCAAAAGTATAAAATATATATTGCACTAGTTAATACAATTACAGTAATGTTTTGTATTTATTTTTAAATATTCATTCATTCATTTTCTTTTCGGCTTAGTCCCTTTATTAATCTGGGGTCGCCACAGCGGGATGAACCGCCAACTTATCCAGCATATGTTTTACGCAGCGGATGCCCTTCCAGCCATTCACACTCATACACTACGGACAATTTTAGTTTACCCAATTCCCCTATACCGCATGTCTTTGGACTTGTGGGGGAAACCGGAGCACCCGGAGGAAACCCACGCGAACACGGGGAGAACATGCAAACTCCACACAGAAATGCCAACTGACCCAGCCGAGGCTCGAACCAGCGACCTTCTTGCTGTGAGGCGAACGTGCTACCCACTGCGCCACCGCGTCGCCACACACTCATTCACTACGGACAATTTAACTTACCCAATTCACCTACACCGCATGTCTTTGGACTGTGGGGGAAACCGGAGCACCCGGAGGAAACCCACGCCAACACGGGGAGAACATGCAAACTCCACACAGAAATGCCAACTGACCCAGCCGAGGCTCGAACCAGCGACCTTCTTGCTGTGAGGCGATTGTGCTACCCACTGCGCCACCGTGAGGCCCATTTTGAAATATTATAAAATAAATGAGCAATATCACACTCGGATACAGTCATATCGCACTGCTACAAGTGTGATATTGCGTTTATACAACAGTTTGACGGCATAATCATGTGTATAAAAAAGAAAATCAAACTAAAGTCTAAAAATCCTTTTGTAAGAGGAACTACTTTCTTCCGCCATTCATTCACATCTGCAGCTGACGTCAGAACAGCAGAAACCGTTACTTCAACGTCACTTTAGAGCTAGTGTTTGAGTGATTCTCTAGTGTAATGTCTAAAGTGAAGACAAAACAGCTGATTTTGCTCACATTTTAAGATTATATGGCTGATTGGCATGAAATGCCATCCGTCTACAGAGATTTCCCAGTATTTCTCTGTTGCAATCAGGAGATCACAATATTACTAATGGTATAAATACAGCACTACAACATACAAAAGAGAGAGATCGACTTAGAATGTCACTTACCTGTTTTATAATGATTTGATCAGCTGTAGTTTGAAATTGAGTTTTTGTCCTCTAAGGGCTTATTATGCAGTCTCTGTCTTATTATGCGTCAACCGTCTTTGCTTTGCTCAGTATGACAGGCTGATGGATGCCAACGCACTATATCTACGAAATTATAAATATTTAAAATAGGCACTATCCTTATAAATAAACTGCATAGTTGCAATCTAAACAACTACATTCTCGCCTTATAAAGCCTCAAAAGTACATTATGTTGTCCAACAGCAGCAATATTTGTCAAACTGTAGTGAGTTTATCGATCTGCTGTCACTCTATGTGGGCAGAGTAATACAGAAGAGTGAGAAGGCTGTACAAGTGCTGTTATTGCAGAATATTGCACGGCTATCAGCCAATCAGATTCGACAACTAGACAGAACTGTTGTATAAATTAGAATATTAACCATGGCAATTTTAACGTAATACATTTTGATATATTTACCTTCCTCCTTAATCAATTTTGGTTTTTGGCCCTTCATACGAAAAGGTTTTGGTGCCTGTGGTCTTGTTTCTAATCCAAATATCTAAAAATTCTTAAATTAAGAAGCATTTTCTAGACAAGCAAAACATATTGTCTTGTTTTCAGAAATAATAACTCCAAATGAAGTGAGTTTTTCCTTAAAACAAGCTAAATAATCTGCCAATGGGGAAGCAAAATGATCCTATTTCAAAGCGAAGACAAGATTATTTTGCTCACCCCAAAAATTACTCAATTATGGCACATTATTTCTGAAAACAAGACAACATTTTTAGCTAGTCAATAAAATGCTTCTTGATTTCAGAAGTTTTAGATATTTGGACTAGAAACAAGACAAAAACTCTAAGTCAGAAAAGCATTTTGTTTGTCGTGCAGAAACTGTGTGTGTGTATGTGAATGTGGCAAACTTTATAAGGTCTTTATAAGTTATATGGATAATTATATGGTTAAACAAGAAGACTGGACTGTTTATAAGCTCAATTCCAGTCATAGCGCAGACACCGTAAACATAAAAACGTCCAAGGTCAAAGCCAAAATAGTCAATTGAGATTCCAGTGAGGCAAGAAGCCGAGTGAAACCTGAAACCCAGAACGGGCAGCACAACAATCCTCAAACTAGAAAAGACGGCTTCATGTTACAGTGTTTCCATACATGACTTTTTAGTGCAGAAGAGAAATGTGTAAAGTATTTAACCGGTGAAATCTCAAGTGGTGAGAGAGTTTGGTGCAGAAATGCTGGCTGTCGTACATTTTGCACAAATAATTTAACATGAACATATAAGTTTTTTTTGGGATAAAAACAGGTTTGGGTTGAGTGGGTAGAGTGGTTTTTCAACTATATCTCATTAGAATAGTGTATGGTTAGGATTAGAGTTAGTATATGCTAAGTTGTCATTTATTGCAGTTACTTACAGTCAGCAGAGCATCAAAATAAAGCATTAGCGGATATTAAGGAGACAGTCTAACACCGTGTTCTAACAACATACGTACAAGTGTACTTGTTTAACAATGTAATTATCCATAGGACTTAGATCTTATATCTTACTATAAGATCTTATAAAGGTCTCTTTTACAGGAGTTTTGGTCCTAACCATCTGCGTCAGCAATGCACGAAATTTCTATAGCGCATGTGTTTGGACTGTGGGGGAAACCGGAGCACCCGGAGGAAACCCACGCCAACACGGAGAGAACATGCAAACTCCACACAGAAACGCCACCTGGTACAGCTGGGACTCAAACCAGCAACCTTCTTGCTGTGAGGCGACAGTGCTAACCACTGAGCCACAGTGCCACCTTCTTAACCATATATTTATCCATATAACTTATAAAGACCTTATAAAGATCTCTGGAGTTTTTGTCCTAACCATCTGTGATGGCAACGCATGAAATTTCTATTTTAAGTTGCAGCAGAACAACAGCATAAACTACTATGACAATGATCTCCTCAGGTACAGATCATGTGCTTTATTCAGTGTTAAATGCTCCCATTGTGAATTTAAACACCATTTTACATGACATTTATTGCCATACTACTGAAAGCAGCAGCAGATAGTTCACCTCAGATCTTGAAAATAAAATAACTATAACACTATTCTTTATATAAAACAGAGTTGCAGTTTAAACTACTTATTTAAAATGAGTTGAAGCAACACAATTCTTAAGTTTGTTTTGAGGACAACTTAATTGTTTTATGTTCAATCCACTTAAATTTATAAAAACGATTAAGTTAACTTATTCAATTTGTGTTGGGGCAGCATGAAGGAATTGTGTGGAACCCAGCATTTTTTACAGTGAACGTAATAATATTACTTTATTAAGTAACGGGTAAAGTAATGCATTACTTAAAAAAAATTAAGGAATAATATTCACGTTTTAAAAAAATGTAATGCGAGTTACTTCTTAGTTTAATTATTCATTCATTCATTCATTTTCTTTTCGGCTTAGTCCCTTTATTAATCTGGGGTCACCACAGCGGAATGAACCGCCAACTTATCCAGCATATGTTTTACGCAGCGGATGCCCTTCCAGCTGCAACCCATCACTGGGAAACATCCATACACACTTATTCACACACATACACTACGGACAATTTAGCCTACCCAATTCACCTGTACCACGTCTTTGGACTGTGGGGGAAACCGGAGCACCCGGAGGAAACCCACACGAACACGGGGAGAACATGCAAACTCCACACAGAAACGCCAACTGACCCATCCGAGGCTCGAACCAGCGACCTTCTTGCTGTGAGGCGAACGTGCTACCCACTCCGCCACATGCAGCCCTTAGTTTAATTAATTCGCTTTTAAAAACTAAACTGCTGAATTAAAATTAACGTAGTCATGTTGAATTACGCACTCAATGAGAATTTGCTCCTCGAGGGAACAGACAGAAACAAAGATGGCAGACCAGAGCATTACATTTCTGTGATGGAAGTATTATCATTATTCTGAACGCGTTGAAGGAAGGAAAAGGGGATTATAGTCTCAATGCACAGTTATTTTACTTCACTATTGAGACAAAAAGTACAAAAGTAGCAAACATGTTACTTTAAACTTTCACTGATCTGTATATACGGCATGTTTAGCTCTGCGGTCAGGAAGATTTTATGATTTTTTTAAAGGTAAATGAAGGTGTAGGTTATACAGTGTATTGTTAATTACAGAGCTCCTCTATTTAAAAAAAAGAAAATAAAAACCCCCCTGCAAGTTCTGAAATAGGCGGCACGGTGGTTCATTGGTTAGCATGATCCCCTCACAGCAAGAAGGTCGCTGGTTCGAGTCCTGGCTGGGCCAGTTGGCATTTCTGTGTGGAGTTTGCATGTTCTCCCCGTGTTGGCGTGGGTTTCCTCCGGGTGCTCCGGTTTCCCCCACAGTCCAAACACATGCGCTATAGGGGAATTGATGAACTAAATTGGCCGTAGTGTATGAGTGTGTGTGTGTGTGTGTGTGCGTGTGTGTGAGAATGAGAGTGTATGGGTGTTTCCCAGTACTGGGTTGCAGCTGGAAGGGCATCCGCTGCATAAAACATATGCTGGAATAGTTGTCGGTTCATTCCACTGTGGCGATACTAAACCGAAGGAAAATGAATGAATGAAGTTCTGAAAGAGATCAAGCCTCAGCCAGGTAAGAAAAAGTAACGTAACATATTACTTACCATAACAAGTAACTAAATAATGCAACTAGTTACTTTTTTGGGGAGTAACTCAATATTGTAATGCATTACTTTCAAAAGTAACTTTCCCCAACACTGGATATAACTGTACTGTGAGCACTGGAGTAAGAAAAGTTGCTGTCTGACCACTCAGCAGAACATTGAAACTAATTCCAGTGCTCAATGACAAACAAACACTTGAAGAACTGAAGATGCTTCCTCTGTATTAGATTTATCCCTGCTCTGAGCTATTTCATAGAGTACTGCTGCAGAAAATAAATAATGTTTGTGCCTGTGGATGTGTGTGTGTGTGTGTGTGTGTGTGTGTGTGTGTGTGTGTGTGTGT
>CAIGQV010000919.1:15335296-15348570 GCA_903798115.1 Danio jaintianensis
TGTGTGTGTGTGTGTGTGTGTGTGTGTGTGTGTGTGTGTGTGTGTGTATGACACCTGTGCAGAAAGCAAAGTTGTTAATCCCCTTATGGCGGCAGTCTTTAAGTTGTGGAATGTGTGTTAGATGGACATACTAACATGGTCTGGTGTGTATGTGTGTGTGTTAATAGCTTGTCTAATCTCATCCCAGCAGGTTTGACAATCCTTGCCATGTGGCTTCGCTTCTAACAGGATTCAGATCAACAGAAGGTGGACACTTTATTGACCAGTCGGTGATTGTGTATGTGCTGAGAGGTAAATTGTATTACAAAATACCCCCGTTGGCGTGCTTGTCAAGTTATCATGCATAAATTCATAAAGCATATCAATGATGTTTTATGAAGTGCTTATCTAATATGAATGAACACTATAGGAACCAGATGCTGGCCAGATATGACCTGAATACTCAGAGATGTCATTAAGTGATTTCCTTTTCCTGGCCAATATGAACACAGAGGCTTTGATGTGGTTTGGAGAGAATTTTTGTAAAGACATGAAAGAATTGAAGACATTAATCATATGAAATGTAATATTGAAGAATCTATCAAGATCGGGCTTTGTTGCTGCTCCAGCTTTTTTTGTATAGCGTTTATATGAATTGGTATTGGTTTTGTATGAACTATTTGTATTGATAAATGCTTATATTTACACACATACTTGCATTCATACGATGTTTGTGTGGCAATAAGAGACGTCGCCACCAGTGGATCAATCGACTGTGCGGTCTGAGAGAGCTGTTGTTCTAGATTCAAGTAATGACATGCGCACACAAACACACCATTCTGTGCTTAACTCTATTACATTAATGCTGCAGGAATCACTTTAGAGATGATTTATGTTAATGCTTTTAGCACAAGTGAGTTTGCTGTGGTTTCATGCATATATGATAACAATGAAGAAACAAGTTGAGAGTAAAAACAACTTATTGGTTCTCACTTTTAAAGCGATAGTTCATCTAAAAATGAAAATATACTTGTTATTTACTCTTCTTCAAGTGGTCCCAAATCTTTATGAGTTTCGAAGAATTTTGAAGAATGCTTAAAACCTGTAACCATTGACATCCATAGTAGGAAAAACTGTAGCCAGTTCTTTAGCCATATAATAATAATAATAATAATAATAATAATAATAATAATAATAATAATAATAACGCGGCTAACGATATTGATCTTCATTCTAAAAAAAATAAAACTGCTTTCATTCCAGCCAAAATAAAAGAAAAGGAAAAAAAGAAGAAATAATTTATATTAAATGCTGTCAGAAATTTTGCTCTGTTAAACACCACTTGGGAAATATATGTTTAAAAATAATCATTCTCTCAACATACACACACACGCACGCACGCA
Organism: Danio jaintianensis; assembly: GCA_903798115.1. NCBI lineage: Eukaryota > Metazoa > Chordata > Actinopteri > Cypriniformes > Danionidae > Danio > Danio jaintianensis. The sequence goes on from CAIGQV010000919.1 coordinate 15,336,679, forward strand.
CGCACGCACGCACGCACGCACACACACACACACACACACACACACACACACACACACACTAAAAAATCCAGGGTTCCAAACAATTCCTGGATGTTGTCCCAACACAAATCGATTAAGTTAACTTAATCGTTTTTACAAATGTAAGTGGATTGGACATAAAACAATTAAGTTGTTCCAACTCATTTTAAATAAGTAGTTTGAACAAGCAAAAGTTATTTATATATACATTTGCAATTAGAATTGTTAAACCCCCTGAATTTTTTTTTCTGTTTTAAATATTTCCCAAATGATGTTGAACAGATTCAGGAAATTTTCACAGTATGTCTGATAATATTTTTTCTCCTGGAGAAAGTCTTATTTGTTTTATTTCGGCTAGAATAAAAGCGGTTTTTAATCCTTTTAAAGTCAAAATTATTAGCCCATTTAAGCTATATTTGTTTTCGATAGTCTACAGAACAAACCACTGTTATACAATGACTTGCCTAATTACCCTATCCTGCCTAGTTAACCTAATTACCCTAGTTAAGCCTTTAAATGTCACTTTAAGCTGTATAGAAGTGTCTTGAAGAATATCTAGTCAAATATTATGTGCTGTCATCATGGCAAAGATAAAAGAAACCAGTTATTAGAAATGAGTTATTAAAACTATTATGTTTAGAAATGTGTAATAATTCTGATTGCAACTATATATATACATATTAGGGCTGCACGATATTGGAAAAATTACACATTGCAATATTTATTTTATTCTGCGATATATATTGCAATATGAATACAATATCTCTAGATGAGCTCAAAAACTGTTTGGTAAGAATTTATAATTTTAGATTGATTGGCATGATTAAGGGAGTGCTTAACATATAACAAACAATCTACAGGCATAGATAAATACAATAAAGAAAATATGCAAATTAAATAAACTGCCTTTTATTGTTTTCCAAAGGGTCGAAATGTATTCAGGTATACACTAATTGAATAATGAAATGTAAAACAATACTGCATAGTCTTTGTTTGATAAACAATGCAATAAAATTAACCGTTATACGTTTTTCAAAGTTACAAATGATATATTTTCTTATGCCTAATTGCTTTTAAAACCCTCACACCGTCACAGGCCTCACAAAAAAAAACGTGCAAAATGATCAATTATAATCCAGACTCAACATTGCGTATACTCGCAATGTGACTACTGCAAATGATAACACTGCGATATTGATGCTAAAACAATATATTGTGCAGCCCTAATATACATACATACATACATATATATATATAGACCATTTCAATGTGGTCATGTCATTGGCCCATGAACATTTCCTGCTTGTTATCAAACTATTTCATAACTGTAACAAGAGGCAATTCAATCAGAACTTAATGTTAAAACAGCCATCATAACATTACTTATCAATATGTGGCTCTTTTTGGATTCTCAGAAGCTGTAGAAATTAAAAATGTAAAACAGGAAATACGTTGGGACCATTGTTTTTGTTTACATCCCTCAAAATGGTCTATAGATACGAAGTGAAGTGAAGTGAAGTGTAGTGTGGCCAAGTATGGTGTCCCATACTTGGAATTTGTGCTCTGCATTTAACCCATCCAAGTGCACACACACAGTTAGTGAACACACACATACCGTGAACACACACCCAGTGGGCAGCCATGCTGTTGGGGGGAACGGTGCCTTGCTCAAGGGACTCACCTCAGTCGTGGTATTGAGGGTGGTGGAGAGTGCTGGTCATTCACTCCCCCCACCCCCAATTCCCGCTGGTACCGAGTATCGAACCAGCAACCTTCGGATCACGAGTCCAACACTCTAACCACCAGGCCACGACTAGTTGAAAGGTTATTTTTAGATAATCCCAAGAAACACTCCTGGGTTTTTTTTTTCCAATAAGTGTTTCAATGAGTGCCCTATAAAGGGCTGAGATAAATGTAACTCAGAATATTGTACTGTGTTGTGCATTTGTAGGCTACCTTTACAGCCCCTTTGTTTACTCCGTGTTTATAATGTTGGTATAAATTAAAGTGTAATCCCAGCAAATTGCTCAATTATTTGGCCATTTGTTTTTATTAAAGTTGACAATGCCGTGGTTTTAACAGGGTTATACACTCCGCATGGTGGCGCTGTGGAGCAGTGCAGGAGCGCATTGATTGATGGTTTCCAGTGCAGTCAGTAGAGCGACCTCGCGCTGCTCACACCGAAGAGCCGCATTCCAGTCGCGCCACGGAACGGGACATTTCGGCGAGTTTGGGAATTTAACAATGACTAGGACATGCCATCGAAGGATCACTCGAACGTGTAAGTGCCTCAAATTAATAACTCGAAATCTCTACGTTGAATTGTGAGTGTAAATGTTCACGGCGGTAGTTTTGGAAAGCAGGATCTAAGCGCAGCGCTGTGTTGAGACTAGTCTCGTGTAGTGTGTAATTTAAGCACAGCTGAAGTGTGGAAACCAGCGTTTGGGTTCGAACACTTTCCGAATACCACGGGTTCTCCCGTTCTAAACTTTACGAACCCACTGTAATATTGTTTTCAGATACTCGATTTTGAGTATTGATCATATTTGGAGACTTTGTGAGCATTCGGATATCTAGTTCGCTGGTTGTTGGAAATGTGTTTGAACGCAACCTCTTAGCGTGGATCGAAAGGTTGATAGTTTGTTACCGATTACATTTCCTCGAACGCACAGCTGAATGGAAGAGGATCAAATGTATCGGTTTCGTTCACTCGAGCCAGCTTGTATAGGCTACTTTCCAGACACGCTGTAGAGTTGGACAAACTCAGGTCGTGGTTGGATGCATTGTGTCAAAGCTTTTAGAAGAACAACAGCAGTGCTACATGTGAGGATTTATTCTGGTGGTTATGGTTAAAGTTACTGGGAACCAGACGAGACTGGCATTCCATGGGCGTTTTGAGAAATAAACACGTAAATCAAGACGTGGACGTTTCAGGAATGTTGTCTATATAAACACTCCGTTTTGAAAAATCCATGTGTTGTTAAAGAGGCTATTTTTAAACAAGCTACCCCTCCTGTATCTCCATCCAGCTCGAAGAGCACCCTCATCTCAGAGGAGCACATGTTGCGTTTGGTAAAAATCGATGAGCTCTAATTGATTGATAAATGATTAGGCACGGTGGGTTGTGTTAAAAGGGCGTTAACAGCAGAACTGGTTGTGGGAGCATCTGAAGCGTCTGCTGTCCGTGGGTGTGTATGCGCGCCTACATACACTTCATTTTCTCGGTCTGCATGCATGCGAGATTCAGCGCAGTCGTGTTTGGTGCATCAAAACCAAATATAAACGATTAACAAGAAGGTCTCCAAGAAGTTGACAGGCGTGACCGCAATCATCTGCCCCATACATGACCATTGGCCTCGCGCAGGCTTTTTAATCAGCATGGACTGGTGGGACTTTGGTTTAGTGATGGTTCTTGAGGGTTTAAGAAAGAGACCCTAGGAAAGCGATTGGTCTCGACATCTCAGACGACTATTCAGGGTCCCTGTCTTTGCTGTTGTTTTCACGACGTGACGGTTAGGAGCGTGACGGACATTCAGATGTAAATTGGGAGTGTGTTTCCTCAGGCGTGAGGGAATCGTTTGTTTTGTGAGGACTCCCAACAACCCTAACGGGAATAATCTCACCGTATGGCTATGAAAAAACGACTTAAGGCCCCGTGGGTCAGGGTTAAACCATCTCCTATTTTTATATTATAAAATTCACATATGTGGACCACTTAGCCGTCATGTTAGTGACTGAGTTGAATTATTAGCTCATATTTAAGTCCCAGGTCCTCAGTGTAGTAAATAATGTCAACGTTAGTTGTTTAAAGGAGGACTTTACAAACGTGTTATCAAGTTGAAACCCTATTGTTAACCATTCTCATAAAATTAGCTACACTTTGATTTCTCTGTCCTTACACAGTCTAGAATATGAACCTGGTGTAGTGCTGAGCTACTTTACCTCAATAATAAGACTTGTAACCCTGCAAAGTGTTTGTTTAACCGAGGAAAGTCCGTTTTACAGATTCACACCGGGGACATTTGTGATGTGTGGAGTTTGGAATGCGACTGGCCCGCGTTGCTGTAGAGCAGCAGATGTGCGCATGCGCGCTTGCTTCCTACTCTAGCACGACTGGTTTTCCTCAGACCCACAGCAAAACTAATGACCAAGATTAGCTCCTGTACCAAAATAATTTATCTCAGCAAGACAAAAAATGATTGGAAATAAATTACATGAGCGGCGGAACATAATTATTGGAGCGAAAGATACAAATGCTGCAGTAAATTGGGCACTAAGGGAGGGAATTAGCCTATTGTTTTTTTTATAGATTGAGTGGAGATGTGAAATAATTTTAGCCAAATAGAAGATTAATAAATGTGCATGCTAGAGAGACGCTGTGAGATAGTTGCTATTAGTAGGCCTACATTATAATACTGTTTACTTACCATGGAAACTGTGATGGTATCCAGTGTTTTTTTGCGTACTTGTTTGTTAGTGTCTGGTGTTTAACTACAAGAGTCTCCCCATTGTATATTTAGTGCTCCTCTTGTGTTGTCAACATCCCAGTCTGTAGCATGAGAGCTCATAATTGTGGCATTCTGTGGCCCATAGCTCACCCTCTGTTTGACTTCTATTTATAATCTCTCTCTGTGTCCTTTGCTATCCACTCTGTCTCTCTCTGTACTGGGTAAACACTTGTGAGATGCCTCGCCAAACTATCATGCAATGGTTTCAAGCGCCAAAACCCAACTCAATGACGTCTCTTTGTGATCTATTGGTCTCTCATGCTCTGTTATAAAAAAGGTATAAGCTGTTTTAGTGTGCTGTAAAATATTATCTCTGATCAGACAATGTGACTCCAGAGACATATCAAGGCTCTCAAGCAAATCAAAGTAAACTTTAGCTGTTAAATCACTGGGCACAGCTCTGCACCAAACTGCAAAATTTACACCAGGTCGTCAACATGCATAGTTTATGTCATTTTATTAGATTTAAGCTGCATTTCAGTAATTTGTTGTGAATTATGAATTAGCTGTGTAAATTGTAAAACTAACCCAGAAAAATCTTGTGTTCTAGCTTCCCTAGATAAACATTTTTAATTTTTAGACATTTTCTAAAGAGCACATGCCCGTTGGGAGTCCTGTTTTTGCTTTGTTTTTTACTTATTCTGTCTCTTTCTCTCTCAGTTTCTACTTGTCCCAAGGCCAGTGTTGATATTAAAAAGCATTTAAGAGTTCTGGCTGTTACTCTGTTTGTTAAAGAGCAAACAGCGAGAGGTCTTCTTCACACACAGACATTGTTAACTCTGTCCAAGCTTTAGGCAGTCACTGCACAGTCTGACCTCCCATAAAATGACATGCTTACTTGCATCCATACTAGTGATTTAGAGCAATAAATTGGTTGTTATTTGCCCATTTTAAGACTAGCAACATTAGTTAATGACTTTAGCTACTTGGCTTTACCCATTAGACCTGTTGATGGACAGTTTGGGTTTTCAAAATTAGTTTATCTATCTATCTATCTATCTATCTATCTATCTATCTATCTATCTATCTATCTATCTATCTATCTAGATGTTAGCAATTAGGGCTGCACAAAATATCGTTTCAACATCGATATCGCAATGTGTTCATTCGTAATAGTCACTTCGCAGGATATGCAATGTTGAGTTTGTATTATAATTTATCATTTGCATGTGTTTTTGATGCCTGTGATCGATCTAACATTATAAATTCTTTCCAAATAGAGACATTAAGTCATCTGGTGAAGTGTCGCGTGTACACTAACTGATTGAAAATGCTTGCAAATATTCTGACAAAATCTGATCCAGAACGTGAAAAACAAGCATGTCGAAGTCTCTCCTTTAGCCTTGAAAATTTTATCACCTTTAGTAAAACTCAGCAACGGAAACTAGCTTTCAGTGGGATGTGGTTTTCCTTTGGAAGGCATTTGAACACTCAGAGTTGGCAGTTATACATTATTAATATCCACCTTTTTCCAGTTTTATTTTCATCCGCTGCACTTTTAACTTCTTCAAAGGGCCTCACTCTTTCTAAGTCCCTTTTTTTTACTGTTTGACATCTGTTATTTAGGATGAGTTGTTTTTCAGGAATGGCCGACAATGGCTGCGGTTACACCCTGCAAGCAAACCGCTTTCCAGATTATACTTGAATGCATATATATGTGAACACGTCCATCTTTTCTTTCAAGACAAGAGCAATTGCAGTGTTATGCATGTGATATTGCAGTAAAAACTGACAAAAATTCACATAGAAAGTGTATGTTAACGTTATATTGAGACATTATATTAACCACAGACTTATGGGATCAGAAAAATATCAATCTATAAACATATTTTATAATTTAAATGAGGAAAATAAACATGCGTTATGGATGTGACCAAAAAAGTATGCGAGTTTACAGTATATTAAATTCTGTGAATTAAACTGTACAACCCAAAAGAAACAATGCTAATCAAAAGGATAAGAGTTGGCTCTCTATAGAACAAACATGATTGATTTTTTTTTTTTTTTTATTTAACATTTTTGCATTTATGAGGATAAAGCTTGATTATGGATGTGACATCTCTCCGTTATGGATGTGACATATGTGAAATTGCCACTTGTGTGACTTTGGTAAATCAAATATAATTGTTTGAAAACATTGACAGACATTTTTGAGTATTTTTACAATACTGTAAAATACAAGCCTACACTACCTGACAAAAGTCTTGTCGCCTATCCAAGTTTTAGGAACAACAAATAACTTCAGTTCTAGTTGATCATTTGGTATCAGAAGTGGCTTATATGAAAGGCAAAGACCTCTAGATTACACTTATTTTTCCAAAATAAAATATGATCATGCCTTGATTTTTAATGATTTAATTAGGACAGTAAGGTCTGACTTTGCTTAGACAAAAGTCTTGTCACTTAACAGAAATAATGTCCAGTATAGAATATAAAGTCATGGTGCAGTGGAAAAAGAATGAATATTGTGTATGACTCCCATGAGCTTGGAGGGCTGCATCCATACATCTCTGCAATGACTCAAATCACTGATTAATAAAGTCATCTGGAATGGCAAAGAAAGCTTTCCTGCAGGACTCCCAGAGTTCATCAAGATTCTTTGGATTCATCTTCAATGATTCCTCCTTCATCTTATCCCAGACATGCTCAATAATGTTCATGTCTGGTGACTGGGCTGGCCAATCCTGGAGCACCTTGACCTTCTTTGCCTTCAGGAACTTTGATGTGGAGGCTGAAGTATGAGAAGGAGCGCTATCCTGCTGAAGAATTTGCCCTCTCCTGTGGTTTGTAATGTAATGGGCAGCACAAATGTCTTGATACCTCAGGCTGTTGATGTTGCCGTGCACTCTGCAGATCTCTCGCACGCCCCCATACTGAATGTAACCCCGAACCATGATTTTTCCTTCACCAAACTGGACTGATTTCTGTGAGAATCTTGCGTCCATGCGGGTTCCAGTAGGTCTTTTCCAAATGATCAACTAGAAGTCAAGTTATTATTTGTTGCTCTTACAACTGGGATCCACGACAAGACTTTTGTCAGGTAGTGTACTCAAAAAATCTAGAAAGTGTTTTGCTATTTTGGTAAACTTATTTATTTTTTCATGGCAAGGTTGACATTTGCATGAAATTACTCAGAAGCTTGTTTCCTTGAGCACATTGAAAGGCTCAGGGTTTTGTGTTTATACCGTTTCTGACTTGGCTAATGGCAGAGTAGGTGCGTCAGACAGGATCATCCCCCTCAGACTGTAATTTAGCTCTTGCACAATCTGATTCTGTTTGAGAGCTGATTCATAACTGCATGTCAGCAAACAACTTGTGGTGAGGACTTGCAGTCGACAAGAAAAAGAGGCCAAAAAAAATACAGATGAGACATGTGGGAGGCATCTCGTTGGCACATTGGCTTGTTTGCATTTTCGTTTTTTTTCCACTGTTTTCATCCTTCTCACACTCTTTTTCACAATTTCATTGGCTGCCGTCTTCCTTGTTTTTGGTGTGCGCAGCTGAGAGTTTTTATGTAGAATCTGTAATCTCTGCCACCTGCATTTGGGTTTTTTATTATTGCAGAGTAGTTGGAATGGAATCGCAAAATAATGACTGTTTTTAAAGGCATCCTCGCGCCATTGGTTGAGTCAGTGTTGATATGTCAGGACTCGGGCAGGATGGGTGGCTCATATATACAGAGCTGTGATTTGATGGCGCCAATGTGTTTACACTTTTTAATGGAAATCAAATCAAATGGTTTACTTCATTTCTGGAAGTATTTGAAGACTGAATGTGTTGGACACTTCATCTTTCAAACAAGGACTTTGTGTATACTAGATGTTTTATTTAAAGCTTTAAGGGACTCCAAGTTCATCCAAAAATTTATCATTTATTCACCCTTCACTTTATTTCTTCTGTTGAATACACACACAAAAAGTTATTTTAAAGAATGTTGGAAAGCAGTAACATTGGCTATGTTTCCATCCACATATGTTTATACTCATTTTGGAATGTTGCATAAAGGTTCAATGGAAATGCTAAGATTCACGTAGATATTGAAAATATTTATAAAAAAAAAAAAAGTTTTTTGCATATCTTTGCATAATTGCATAACTGAGTAGGATAAACTTTTTTTTATAGTTATTTTTTAGGGGTTTTCACCCTTATTATGATAGGACAGTGGAGATATACAGACAGTAAAGTGTGGGGAGCAGAGATAGGGGAAGGACCGGCAAAGGACCTCGAGCTGGGAATCGAACTCGGGTCGCCGTGAGCACCTTGGTGCTACTTGTCGACGCACTAACCACTAAGAAAAACTGTGCATAAATTACAATGGAAACACATTTACCGAACACGTTCTAGCATGCGCATCAAAGTTATGTGATTTTGTTTTAACAGATCATGTGATGTCAAAGATAATGCAATAATGGACAAACCAACGGAGCGAGCACATTGTAAAACATCTGAAATGTTGTTTTGCTCATTGTAAAATACCTCAGCCAAAGTCCGTCATCACAGTGCTTCAGTATAATTATAATTATTATATTACTATTACCTCCAGAACTGTCTTGAGCATCTGCACCCCCAAAAAGTGTCTCACTAGAGTGTCTCCAAAAGCCTAGTCTTTGTCTTCTGAGGCGTGTTTCTCATTGGATGAAAAGGCTGACTTATTTGCAAATTATTTATTCGATATTTCAGATTTGTGCATAAGTTTAATTTGCATCTTTGGATGGAAGCATAGCTTTTGTCTTCCATAGTAATTTTTGTTATGCTATAGATGCCAATCACTCCTGATTTCTGACATCTTGTTTTGTGTGCTACAGAAAAATTCATAAAAGTTTATAACAACTTGAGCAGAGTAAACGGTGCAGAAATTTTCATATTTGAGTGAACTATCCCTTTAATTTGAAACAAAAACTGTTCAAAAGTTTGTTTAAACGGCAAGAAAAGGAACAAAATCTGAGGTAATGAGTGAATCTTCACTCTCTGAATCTGGATTGAATGCGTGGGCTCGTGTTTGTGTGTTTTGTATCATGTGACGTAGATACTTGCTGTATTATTTGGACCGAAATCAAAGTATTGTACTGGAGTTTTCTGCCGTGCGAGTCATTTTTTGGTCATGCAAATAGTTTGCGATTGAGAACGGAAACGGTTATGCATCCATACGGCTACATGTTTCTCTCTATGTCAGCTTGACTTTCCTCATCACTCCCACTCGCTCTGCTTTTCCTCCTCCTTCTTGTTTTTTTTAATGCATTGCTCATCTCCTGTGCATGCGTGTGTGTGTGCGTGCGTGTGTGTGTGTGTCAATGTTTTTTTCTGGTGAATGGATGTGGTCCAGCTTCAATCTGAGATATTTTCTTTTAAATGCAAAGTCTGTGGCTAAAGCAGCAAACAGGAGGACCAGACTCAGTGTTTTCTGTTTGTTTCTGCAGTGTAGTGCTACTTTATAGTTCATGCGTAATTTTGTTGACTGTAATTGTGAGGTGAATTTGATTCTCAGAACACTAGATGATTGGATTTCAGCTAGTGTGTTGAGAGTGCCCTAAATATGGGTTGTGGATTTGGGCCACTTGAAGCCATTTTCATATTCATTTCATGTCTATTTTTTTTATATCCCTTTTCCAACCCCAGAGGATGTCGAGGACAACACATACACTTAATACACAAATACACTTCATTAAACATGTACACATAGACATCACCTATGTGCTAAAAAACGGCAGTTTAACTATGTTTATATATAATAACTTATAATTGATTATAATGCAATAATTTTGTAAAGCTGCTTTGAAACAATGATTATTGTAAACAGTGCTATACAAATAAACTTGAATTGAATTATATGTATATTGTTGTGATTCTGTAGTTCATGGTGAAATTAATGCAATTCTTTTAAAACAGCAAGTCAGATGGTGTTTTAATGGGTCCTAATACTCTTGAGTTTTTTACTACAGGTTTAAATGCATCTAGGTCAGAAAACATTGGATTATTCACCAAACATCTTTAGAAATAGAAAGATAATGTATTTAAATTCAAGCAAAATATTGCAAAAAAAAAAAATATATATATTTTTTTTGTTTTGTTTGTTTCTTTAGATTTTTCCTCTTTTTTTTTTTTCATTCATTCATTCATTTACTTTTCGTCTTAGTCCCTTTATTAATCAGGGGTCGCCACAGCGGAATGAACCACCAACTTATCCAGCATATTTTTTACACAGCGGATGCCCTTCCAGCTGCAACACATCACTGGGAAACATCCACACACACTCATTCACACACACACACACTACGGCCAATTTAGCTTACCCAATTCACCTATACCGCATGTCATTGGACTTGAGGGGGAAACCGGAGCACCCGGAGGAAACCCACGCCAACACAGGGAGAACATGCAAACTCCACACAAAAATGCCAACTGAAACAGCCGGGACTCGAACCAGTGGCCTTCTTGCTGTGAGGCGATCGTGCTACCCACTGCGCCACCGTCTTTTTTTTTGTTGTACATTTTTGTTTAATATTTTTCAACACAAATTTGGGCTACAAATTTTTGAACCGTTATAGTAATTTGTTGTTAGATTGGCTTCAGATTTGGCTTCAGTACTCATTCATTCATTTCCCTTCGGCTTAGTCCCTTATTTATCAGAGGTCGCCACAGCGGAATGAACCGCCAACTGTCCTAGCATAGGTTTTACGCATCGGATGCCCTTCCAGCTGCAACCCAGCACTGGGAAACACCCATTCACATTCAGACACACACTCATACACTACGGCCAATTTTGTTTACCCAATTCCCCTATAGCGCATGTGTTTGGACTGTGGGGGACACTGGAGCACCCGGAGGAAACCCACGCCAACACGGGGAGAACATGCAAACTCCACACAGAAATGCCAACTGACCCAGCCGAGGCTCGAACCAGCGGTCTTCTTGCTGTGAGGCAACAGTGCTAACCACTGAGCCACTGTGCCGCCCTGGCTCCAGTACTGACTAATCTAATGTATATGCACAAATATAATATTGTATAGCATGCATCCTATGGAAAATATTCATTTAAAAGACGGATTTTTGATGGGTGTGCTCATATGCTGAGCACTGTAGTATGCAATTTCAGCCGGAGCCAATATCTTTATTTATCATGCACTTTTACAGCTGTTACAAACAAAATTAGATATTTTTTCAAAAATCCATATTTCCTGCTCTGTTAAAGATGCATAATTTCTGATGTTCAATGTAAAATCAGTGTCCTTGAGCAGAACTGTTTGAGAATGACAATCACACACCACTGTTTTCCCCTGTGGTTTCACACAGCGCTGCTGCATTGCATTCTCTGCTTGTTGCACACACACACACACACACACACACACACACACACACACACACACAC
>CAIGQV010000919.1:15357847-15365347 GCA_903798115.1 Danio jaintianensis
CACACACACACACACACACACACACACACACACACACACACAGCAAATGAGAGCGAATAGAATTATCTGTCTGTAAAGGTCACACAGCGACAGCAGAGACGGCAATAAAACAAATCAGATGGAAAATTTCACCGTTTGACTGTTGGAAAGTCCACTAGCGCTGAGAGAGAGAGAATAAACGACAAGTAGTCATTTGTTTTCTATAAGATATTGTATTATTTTATAAATGTAAATAATACGGTTGTCACGATACTGGAATTGGGTACCAATCGATACTGAAGTTTTATAAACGTCCATATTCCTCTAACATTTGAGCGCTGTTGAGCACGTTCTTAAACAGCGCTGATTTGCCGTTGTGTTCACGTGCTCAGCAGAAATGACTGTGATTGCCCGTGAAGGTCATCAGTTCATCGAACTCACAGCTGTTTACTGAGTGTAGCCACAGATACAGGGTCACTGGAGTGTTTCAAAGTCACGTCGATCAGCTGGTTTGTCTATAAGCTGACATACGAGCGATCCGCTGATGAATCGCGGCTTTAAATTTAGACAGTTGTAAAACCTTGACTTTTCCAAGCACCTAGCATACATGTAAAGTACTGTGATTTATCTTAAATAAATATAGTTTAAAACTTGTTTTCATTGCACATGCAGAGTTCACCTGCTCTCCATGAGTTAATTTGAAGCCCACAACGCACTACTGCACTGGAAAAACAATTCACGTGTTTCTAAATTCTTCATTTATTTGCATATCAGCATGTGACCAGAATCCGAAGAGCACCGTAATCAAAAACACTGCGAAGGATATGTGGGAATAATGGAGACAGGTCTGTACACCTCAGAGATAGAGATAAAGTATTCAACACACTTTAACTGATGGTATCTGTCACCACAACATTGCAAACCTCTACTCATCCTTTGCAAAAAACCTTCATGCAACACAATATTGAAACAAACATGTCTTCCACAACAGTACAAATCTCTTCACCAAACAGTAACACTTTATAATAACAGTACACGAATAATAATGATGTACTAATATGTAAATTAAACATTAAACTTATGGGAAACGTTAGTTTAAGCTAAATGTAACTAACATGAACTCATGACCTGATAATGTCATGACGTTACTTGGAGGGGCACTTTATTAATTTCCTTCAGCTTAGTCCCTTATTTATCAGGGGTTACCACAGTGGAATGAACCACCAACTATTCCAGCATATGTTTTACACAGCGGATGCCCTTTCAGCTGCAACCCAGTACTGGGAAACACCCATACACACTCATTTACACACATACACTACGGCCAATTTAGTTAATCAATTCCCCTATAGCGCATGTGTTTGGACTGTGGGGGAAACCGGAGCACCCGGAGGAAACCCACGCCAACACGGGGAGAACATGCAAACTCCACACAGAAATGCCCAGCCGGGACTCAAACCAGTGACCTTCTTGCTGTGAGGCTGCAGTGCTAACCAAAAAGTTTTTCTCTAAACATATTTAAACCCACAAATACAGAGTGAGATATGCACAAGTGAGTGAATGCAGCGTTTAGCCCGTTTGACTGGTTTATCATTCACTCTCTCTGCGTGCCGTGAATATGCATGTATGCAAATGAGCACACGTGTGTGTATATGCAGATCATGTTGTGGTGGTGAGTTTGTGTGCATCTCTCCTTCTGCTCCACTGTTAGATAATGACAGTCTGCTGGGATTGAAAGAACTTGAGATGGTTTTATCAGTGTTTTATCCCTCACACGCAGCTCTACATTTTTTACAACCCATATTGAAAAAAGAAATGAGGAAAAACACTGAAGCAGCAGCTGAAAAACCTGTTGCGCTCTGGTGTAAATGACAAAAAACACTCCTTTGTGACTCAAATCAGAGGAATTGTAAGGTGATCTGATAAAATGAGGACAGAATCATAATAGAAGCGTTTATATTCGGTCTCTGCCAAACTACTTTCAATTTTTAACTCCAGTAACAGTTTAATAGTTACGTTTTGACATCTGCATTTTTATATGTTGCCTTGTTTGTTTGGTTGCTAAGGTGTTGGGAGTGGTTGCTGGGTGGTTTCTTTTTCATTCAGAGATGTTTAGATTAGATAGTTTTATTTTCCATTTTACATCATTCGTTTATTTTTTGTGTATCTTTATGTATAAAATGTAATAAAACAAATTATTAAAATGTAAAGATAAAAAATGAATAATACAAATTTAAATACTTGAAAAAACAATAATAATAGAAACATAATAAAAATAAAATGAAATAATACAATAAAATAAATGAAAAGTAAATAAATAAAAAACAAAACAAAAAACACAACAAAATTTAAAATAAACAAAACAAAAAAACTAAGTAAAATAACAAAATAATAATCAAAACGGAATAAAAAACAAAACAAAATGAAAAGCAAAATAAAACGACTAAATAAAATAACAAAATAAATAAATAAAACACAAAACAAAACATTAAAATGTAAAAAAATTATAGATAATACAAATTTACAATAATACAATAATAATAGAAATATTATAAAAATAAAATAAATTGAAAATTAATAAATAAAACAACACAAAACAAAAAAATTAAAATAAATAAAATAAAATAACAAAATAAAACAACAAAACACAATAAAAAACAAAACATAATGAAAACAAAACAAAATAAAAAGCAAAATAAAAAAACAACAAGTCAAAAGAAAACAAAATAACACAAAATAAACACAATAAAATAACAATAAAATAAAATAACAAAATAAATAAATAAAACGCAACACAAAACACAACACAACAAAATAAAAAACAATAAAAACACAATGGAATAAAAAACAAACAAAATGAGAAGCAAAACAAAATGAAAAGTAAAATAAAATAACAAAATAAATAAAACAACACAACAAAACAACAAAATAAAAAGCAAAATAAAAAAACTAAATAAAATAAAACAAAGTCAGAAGAAAACAAAATAACAAAACAAAATTAACACAATAAAAATAAAATCACAAAATAAAAAAATAAAACACAAAACAAAACAAAAAACAATAAAAACAAACGGAATAAAAAAACAAACAAAATAAGAAGCAAAACAAAATGAAAAGCAAAATAAACAACAAAACAAAATAAAAAATAAAATAGTCAAAAGAAAATAAAACAACAAAATAAAAAACAACAACAGAATGAAATAAACAAAACAGAATAAAAACAAAACAAAATAAGAAGCAAATAAAACAAAGTCAAAAGAAAACAAAACAACAATACAAAATAAAAAACAGAAACCGAGTAACATCAATAAAATAACATCTAAAAAAGACCCTCATAAAGCTTTGAAACCACCTGAAGGTGATCAGTTGTTGAGCAAAGTTGAATTTTTGTCTGAACTATCGCTTTAAGATCAGAGTAATATGCTTTCGTTGTTCAGCATGCGGAGTGTTTGATTTTGGCTGCATATTTCTCCTGCATGTCTAGTGTTTGTTTTGGCACATGATCTTGACCTGCCGGTGCTTTACAAACCAGTTCCTCCAGAGCTCAGAGCTGGAGATGAGGGTTTCTGACAGGGATTTAAGGGTCAGGCTTTAACAGGACGAGGATAAACAACATCTGTTTATCTGCTGCTGCTGATAAAATACTGCTGGTTTTACCACTGTTACACTGAGCTCACATGCTTTTAGATGTAAAGCTGCTTGACTTGTGCAGATTATATTTTCTGCAGGAGAAACTGGATATGTTTTGCTATTCAAAAAGACAGTGCAGAGAATAACTGATGATGTGACATTGAATTATTAGAAAATAATGCACGCCTCAGGTGATGTGGCCTTGATGGGTGTAAATATATATTATGTACATTTATTCATTTATTTATTAATTTTGTTTTAAAAAAAAGTATTTATTTTTTATTATTATTATTATTATTATTATTATTATTATTATTATTATTATTTTATATATTTATAAATTTTTTACTACTTATATATATATATATATATATATATATATTTTTTTTTTAAATATATATTTACATTTTTAATATATTTTTTGTTATGTATTAAACGTTTTATTTTGCACGTTTTTATTTTATATATTTATATTTTTATATATATGTTATATATTTATTTATATTTTAAAACTTTTTTATGTTTTTATATATATTTTTATTTTTATATATTTTTGTTGTTTATATATTTTTTGTTATGTATTAAACGTTTTATTTTGCACGTTTTTATTTTATATATTTATATATTTTTATATAAATTATTATTATTATTTTATATTTATTTATATTTTAAAACTTTTTATATATTATATATTTATATATTTATACTTATTTATATATTATATATTTACATATTTATACTTATTTATATATTATATATTTACATATTTATACTTATTTATATATTTATATATTTTTATGTTTTATATATATTTATTTTATATATTTAATTAATTAATTTTTCATTTTTTTTATTATTATTAGTATTATTATTATTATTTATTTATTTATTTATTTTTTGATGATGATGATGATTTCTGTTATTTGAAAACAATTAAACTTGTTATTAAGAGGAGAGTACTGAAGTTTTTCCTCCTGTTTGCAATTTATTAAAATATTATGATAATGAGGCTCTATTAAAGTTTGTTATGTTGCAAATGAAAAGTCATGTCAGGTGCATTGCATTATGAGTTAAATAATACATTATGGGTTACAGTATCCCTGCAGATGCTCTGGTTGCTTCTGGCATGCTTTAGCAAACTTCAAGTCAGGGAGTCAAATCTGTTAAGTTATCTTGCTATAGTGATTTTGTAAAAGCCTATAAAATGCCTCAAATAATAAAAGTGTAAATATATTAATGTAAAAACTGCTTGTAACGTGCTATACATGAGAAATACATATGACTGCATGTAAAAAGTTCTGTAGTTAATGCAAAATAAAAAAGGAAACAAGACTTGGCAATTATTGCGCAATAATGATTTTCTTCCATTGCATATCTTCTAGTAACTGTTGTATTTTAATGTGTAATTATTGAGCGCATGATTATATCTGCATTGCTCTATATGCACAGGCCAGATGTAAACTCACTTCTGTTAGTTTAGTGATGTATTATCTGCTCAGTTTTGCGTGCAGTTTGCTTGTCGAAAGCTTATTTACTGTGTTTAATTAGTGGGATAACGAGCTGTGAAATGAGTGTGTCGTTGCTGACTGGACACTTCCTATGGTTTTCCATTTAACACACTTTCAGATGGAGATCAGGATCCTCATTGTTTATTCACAGTCCATATTAATGCTGTACGCTGCATTACACACACACTCTGAAGGGCTTGCAGTTTAACCCTTGTGTGTTGTTGGGTCGTTTTCATCCACTCTGGGCTGATTTTAAGGCTTAATCTGGCCACGACTTTCTCTCTGTTTCAGCAAATGGAATGATTTTTGGGGACAAATCTTATTTTGACACATATTTTGGAAAAATGCTTTGAAAATGTTTTTACTGTGGGCAAATTGACTCCCCTTTGGTTATGTTTGGGGCTGTTTTTGCCCCATTGACTTTCATATAATGACATGTTTTGATTGCAAAGCCATGACAGCATATAATCATGCATTCCTGATTGTTGCTGGTTGGGACAATGTGTAATTATTATTTTTTTAATATAGTTTTTGCAGACATAGAAAAACAAAGAACAGATAGACAAGCCCATCATGTAACAATAAGCTGTGCAAAATGTAAAATAAAGCATGAAAGAAGGGAAAATGGTGACATACAAGACATACATGACCTACAAAAAGACACTGCAATGGGTGTAAAGAGAAAAAAAAAACCACAGAAACTTACTAATCTTTAGAAATTAAACAACATTATTAGTCTTTATGTTGTGTTAGGGAAAAAAAAGTAGACCAGATCCCACATTTTATCAAATTTTGCAGAGTTCCCAGAGTTGGTAAGTCCAAGAAGCCAGTCAGAAAAGAGAGGCCTAACATATTTCTTCCTGAAACAAAGGATAACTTCTTAGCTATGATCATGCCATACTGAACAGGTAACCGGTGGAGAGTCTCCAGAAAATCTGGCCAACCAAAAATTGCTATCATTGGGTCAGGGAGTAAAACACAACCGTAAACCTTAGCAAAGAACTGAAATATTCATTCATTCATTTTCCTTCGGCTTGGTCCCTCTATTAATCAGGGGTTGCCACAGCGGAATGAACCGCCAACTTATCCAGCATATTTTTTTATGCAGCGGATGCCCTTCCAGCTGCAACCCATCGCTGGGAAACACCCATACACTCTCATTCACACACATACACTACGGACAATTTAGCTTACCCAGTTCACCTATAGTGCATGTGTTTGGACTGTGGGGGAAACCGAAGCACCCGGAGTCTCGAACCAGCGACCTTCTTGCTGTGAGGCGACATCGCTACCCACTGCGCCATCCAGAACTGAAATATTTCTAACCCGAATTTGAACACAGGACCAAAAAAGATGTGCTAAGGTAGCCTCGGCAGCTTGTCGCATGTGGGGGAAACAAAGGGGATAGTCTGTGTAATACTTTGTACTGAATAAGGTTGTGTCCAGAATTTATAGAACATGAAAAAATGTGTTATCAGCTTAGCTTAGTTTCTGGCTTTTATATGAAGTATAGTGTGTGTTTGCGTGCGTGCGTGTGTGTGTAAGACCTTTGCAGACTTATCTTAATATGTTTGAGTAAATCAAAATAAGCTGCTCAGCTCTCAGAACATAGTAAACATAGTAAGTGTATTTCTGCACAAACACACGCACTATAATCTGCTGTTTTACTCCACTGAACTCTTTTGCACAGGCCTATCTAAAGGGTTAATGCTGGCAACTGATGATCAACAGTAAGAATTATGCATTTTACCTCTCAACAGGGAAAATCAGCAACAGTCAAGAACACATGATTATATGCTTTCATGGCTTTGCAATCAAAAAATGTGATGATAATGGAAGTCAATGGGGCAAAAACAGCCCCTAACACAACCAAAAGGGAGTCAATCTGAACATTACAGTGATTGTATATGCCCGGTTTATCCATCTCATCATGCTAAATGTGCAGTAATAAATTATGCAATAATAACCCCATGACCTGTAATTACTGTTTCTGAATTAAAACCATTCTAGACACCAGTTTTGGATACAAATGAGCCACCATTAAAGTTAAATTGTTACGTTGCAAATCATGTCAGGAGCAGTGCTTTGGGTTACAGTATCCATGCAGATGCTCTGGTTGCTTTTGGCACACTTCAGCAAATTTAAAGTGGTTGATTTTGTTCTCTGCGTCAAATTAAATTGTAATGTTATATTTTGAAATAAGTCTTGATCTAAAAATATGAACTATTGACACATTTAAGTGGTTGTCCTCTGTAAATTCTGATGCACGGTGAAATAAAGCTAAATTTAAAGCTCTTTTATTGTTTCTTTTAATGCTTAAACAGATTTTTTTCATCTCTGACACATGCATTTGGCATATATTTTTATTTAAAACAGTTTGCAT
>CAIGQV010000919.1:15367847-15377387 GCA_903798115.1 Danio jaintianensis
ATAGTAGACTTGGAGCCATGATATAAATAAGAGCGTCTATTATAGCAGCAGATACATATTCAGTCATTTTGGCGCTTGCGGATTCATTGATTGCCGTCGTTTAAGCGGTTTGTGATCATCTGAAGTGCAGGTACTCATGGGAAATTGCTGAAGCTAAAAGTGGAAGATGAAAGAAAGCCTGGAGGGATGCTAGACAAGAATTTCTTTTATCTGCTGATGAGATTGATCATTCTCTTCAGTTCTCAGTCCTGTCTAAGGCATTCTGGGAGACTTTTTTTTAATGTTCATTCATTTTTGTTATCATGCTTTATCTCTAAACCTGATACAAATGCTTGAGCTGTGTGTTGACTGTTTTATCTGTCGCCTGATAACAGTTGGTGCATGCACAGATGTGATTTTGTAGTGACTGATCCTCTTAAAGAGAAATGAATGTAGCAAAATTAGCTCATATACTTGTGAATAAATATTAACAATTATTAATAACAAGGAGTTATTATTTAGTTGTGAATATTTAGATTAGCTTTGTAGCAGAATTTAAATTACAATAAACTGATCTGTGCTCGTTTGTTGAGCTTACAATTATAAAACTATACATTAATTCAAAGAGCAAGTCATTTTTCTGGCCTGGAAGATTCACTAATCTTACTAAGTTAACGGATTGGTATAACCTGCAGCTTTATGTGAGATAAAGTAACTCGTTCTGTGTTTGAAAACACACAAAATCCACGTTGTCAACACAAACTTTTAGGAATGATTACGAAAATGTTCAAACAATATACGTCTATTTACAAATGCATGAGAGACCGCCTGTATGGCAGATCTTCTAACCATTTTAAGCACAGCTGAGTTGTCATCTAAAGACATATCCATTGTTATACAGTTGCAATCAGAATTATTAAACCCCCTTTAATTTTGGTTTTCTTTTTTTAAATATTTCCCAAATGATGTTGAACAGATTCAGGAAATTTTCACAGTATGTCTGATAATATTTTTTCTTCTGGAGAAAGTCTTATTTGTTTTATTTTGGCTAGAATAAAAGCAGTTTTTATTTTTTTAAAAACATTTTAAGGTCAATATTATTCGCCCCCTTGAGCAATATTTGTTTTGGATTGTCTCCAGAACAAACCACTGTTATACAATGACTTGCCTAATTACCCTAACTTTACCTTAATTAACCTAGTTAAGCCTTTAAATGTCACTTTAAGCTGAATACTAAAAATATAAACAAAAAATACACTCTACCTAAAGACCCACAATAAAACTACCTACACCTTACAAAAAAAATAACAGGAATAAAAATACAATACTACACCTCCCTTCCTACCGATATTTAAAACGAGAAAATATTTACAATAAAGAAAAGTGTGGAATCCAACCCCTACTGCTTCAAACCGTGTATATACAATATTTTTACAGTGATAATGAACAAAGCCAAAACAAAACTTACAGGCGGGGGGAAACACTAGAGGGATAACAACAACAAGAAAACCAAATTTACACTCACACAACACAGGAAAACACACTCCACAACAAGTATCGCAAATAATTATAGATTTCAACAGCAACTCAAACAACACGCCATCCAACTTAATCAATGGCAAAGATAAAAGAAATGAGTTATTAAAACTTTTGTTTAGAAATGTGTTAAATCTTCTTTCCGTTAAACAGAAATTGGGGAAAATATACAGGAGGGCGAATAATTCTGACTTCAGCTGTATATATAAATTGTTTCTTTGCTACTATGGTGTATGGAAAAACAGCAGAGTAATAATAAAAAATATTGTGAATAAAATATGATTGCAGCTCATCTCTGAAATTGAATGGCTTTGGTTGCCCGTTTCTCTGCTGATAGGAAAACTTTCCCTTTTTCCCTGTCCATTTTTTGCGCATGTGTCTGGAGAAGCGTGGAGTGACGCCGCTTCCCATCATCCTGTCCTTGGGGAATGATGGACGGATAAGAAAGCCCTCAATCACCCCAACAGGAAAAAAGCAATGGAGATAAGAAATGGGCAAAGAAAGGGATGGAGAAAGGAAAACATTTCTCCTATTTTCCCCTCTGCTCTATCTCGCCTTTATATGTTCTTTATCTCTCGCAGTTTTGGCTTGACTCCGGCTCTCTCCTGTTGCTGAACATTTTCGTTGTTTTTTTTTTTTGCAGATCCGTCCTGCTTTTTTTATTATTCCCGGTGGAAATGGTGAAGGTGAACTTGTTTATTTGGATTTATATTCTGTCAATCACAATATGTGTTTCTGTCACCACAATATTGGGTGCTTTTATACCACTGTGGAGCAACGTGTGATTAACTTTCCATCTGAGTTCAGTTCATTATTTATTTCATTCATTCATTTTCATTTGGCTTAGTCTCTGATTTATCAGAGGTCACCACAGCGGAATGAACCGCCAACTATTCCAGCATATGTTTCACGCAGCAGATGCCCTTCCAGCTGCAACCCAGTACTGGGAAACACCCATACACACTCATTCACACACACTTACATGCACATGCACACTACGGCCAATTTTGTTTTGTTGAACACAAAAGAAGATATTTTGAGGAATGTTGGACACCTGACATCCATAGTAGGAAAAAATACCATAGAAGTCAATGGCTACAGGTCTAACATTATTCGATATATCTTCTTTAGTGTTCAACACATAGGCCTGTCAATACTTGGACGTGACCTCAATCATTTTTGGTGTTGTAATAAATATTTACAATTCACAAATAACCTTAAAGCCATTTTGCAATTACATTCTACCTTACCGGTGTCAAGGTTTATAATTGGACATTTATCTTATATGACATTTAATAGTGTATAAATAATATTTACCTACAATAACAATGGTTGTATGAATCATTTTGTCATTTACACTGATTTAGGGCTTAAGGGCTGTCTAGACGCATATTTCCATATCAAATTCATGATTCAATCAAATTCAAATGATTTGCCCTCCTGTGAATTTTATTTCCCAAATGATGTTGAACAGATTCAGGAATTTTTCACAGTATTTCCTATAATATTTTTTCTTCTGGAGAAAGTCTTATTTGTTTTATTTCGGCTAGAATAAAAGCAGTTTTTATTTTTTAAAAGCCATTTTAAGGTCAATATTATTACCCCCTTCAGCAATATTAGTTTTGGATTGTCTCCAGAACAAACCACTGTTATACAGTGACTTGCCTAGTTACCCCAACTTAACCTAATTAACCTAGTTAAGCCTTTAAATGTCACTTTAAGCTGAATACTAGTGTCTTGAACAATATCTAGTATATAATGGAATAATGGAAAGTCTTTGTCTACTATTCTGTTGTATATTAATTATATAATTAGTGGCATAAAATGATCTCAATATGACAATAATATTACTTATCGCACCAATTTCTGTGACAATATATCACACAACAAATATTCTTCATGTGACAGGGCTAAAAAACATTTTTGAGTGAACTATCCCTTTAAAGCAATCTCCAAAATACATCTCATTCATTTTTATACTGGCTTTTCTGTTTTCATAGCCGTGAATTAGAAAGAGAAAGGTGTATAAATCATTTCAAGTTGACTTGAAACAGGACGATATAATTTTCTTGCTCTTGTAAAAGTCAAGAACAACTTCAAGCATCTCAGGCCTCAAAGACTTGCTTTTGGCTTGTTTTTCAGAGGCATTTTAAAGGTACGGCATCATGTACTTGCATACTTCATCTACACAGAGCTGCTGTCAGATAGTTTGTGATGATGGATGTTTTGTGCCCAGGTCCGACTCTACGGCTGCAGTGTTAGAGTTTGTATACAGGGCATCTCCAATCCATTCTCACCCTCAGAGCCATCAGTCTTTGTAATTAAAAGTTGACACAGTTCACCTCATTTGACCACGCAGTACCTAATGATTTGTGGCAAACTGCAAGATATTGTCTTGACACTTTTTTTTCTTCACTATTTGACTTTGAGAAATGTTGCGCAATGAGTTGGATGTGTTTCATTTGCACTTATCAAGGTTATTGTACATTTACATAAAATTGCTATACATTAGGGCTGCTCGATTATGGGAAAAATCATAATCACCATTATTTAAATGATTATCAGTGGGCCGTATGTCCAAAAAGTTAGTTTTTTTTCCTTCTGTAAATAAGGTTGAAAGTACACCTATACATTTCAAAGATGATTAAATTTCACAATTTTTAATACTGAAGTAGAATGGGACTAACTAACAAAAAGTTCTCACAATTTTGGAAAGGAAATAAATACAATACAATAAAAAATATACTAATGAAACCTTTATTGTAAGAATTGAACTTGATTTGTTTCTTGTTAAAGCATATAGTGGATTATATTAAGGAATATAGTGTACTGTTGCTTTAAGAACCGCGCAGATCTGTTTATGTTTTCACTTTAACATGCCGTTTTATACTTAACTCTCTATGTTCAGTTATTTCTTCTTAACAAATGTGGTTAATGTGAGTAATTAATTGCTAAGCGTGCGTTTTGACAAATTTTTGCATGTATTTGACTATTTAGGCGGTCACCTTAAGATGACTATGGTCTGTGTTCTGCTCGTCTTCTCTTTCACACTTTTAAAAACAAGAATTAATCTAAAAATTACTTTTACTTTTTAACTTTTTTTAAAAA
Source organism: Danio jaintianensis (assembly GCA_903798115.1). Lineage (NCBI taxonomy): Eukaryota > Metazoa > Chordata > Actinopteri > Cypriniformes > Danionidae > Danio > Danio jaintianensis. The sequence goes on from CAIGQV010000919.1 coordinate 15,372,471, forward strand.
GTAAGTTTGCTAAAATAACCTTGACGCTCATAGTGTGTTTCTTTGCCCTGCAGGAGCGCTGGACGAGGACCGAAGGTGGATGTTGGAGTGGAAGACTGTAGTTTAAGAAGGCAAAGAAGTGTTGAATCAGCAAGGCCTGTGCTGCTTCCCCTTCTTGTTTGAGTTAATTTAAAACCCGTCAATTAAAGACTAATAGTGTGGCCCACCACATCCCTCAAGGACCAGTGCAGACATGTGGCCACCACAGGGTCCGCAGTGCATTATTACCCCAAAGACAGTAGTTCTCCTTGGGCTTCTGACTATCTGCATTTCCCCACATCTTTCTGTAGGAGCACTGGAGTCATTTAGATCCTTCACACCTCCAGATTGGGGTCTGACACATTTAGCAATTCACAATAAGACAGGGGATGTGTATGTCGGTGCGGTAAACTGGATCTACAAGCTTTCTAGCAACTTGACCAAATTGAGGAGCCACGTAACGGGTCCAGTTGTGGACAACGAGAAATGCTATCCGCCTCCGAGTGTACAGTCATGCCCCCATGATCTTTCCCCAAATAGCAATGTGAACAAGCTGCTGCTAATAGACTATCCCCAAAACCGACTCATTGCCTGTGGTAGTACCTCGCAAGGGATCTGTCAGTTTCTGCGCCTGGATGATCTCTTTAAGCTCGGCGAGCCACACCACCGTAAGGAACACTACCTTTCTAGTGTGGTCGAATCGGGAACCATGTCTGGGGTCATCATTTCTGAGGGTCACCTCAGCAAGCTTTTCATCGGCACGCCTATTGATGGAAAATCCGAGTACTTCCCGACTCTCTCCAGCCGTAAGCTTATGGCCAATGAGGAGGATGCCGACATGTTCAGCTTTGTCCACCAGGATGAGTTTGTCTCCTCTCAGTTGAAGATCCCTTCGGACACACTGTCCAAATTCCCAGCATTTGATATCTACTATATATACAGCTTTAGCAGTGAGCAGTTCGTCTACTACCTGACCTTGCAGCTGGATACCCAACTAACATCTCCTGATGCCAGCGGAGAGCAATTCTTCACATCCAAGATCGTGCGACTCTGTATTGACGATCCCAGGTTTTACTCCTATGTGGAATTCCCGATCGGATGCACCAAAGATGGCGTGGAGTATCGACTGATCCAGGATGCCTACTTGAGCAAACCCGGAAGGCAACTTGCAAACTCTTTGGGAGTGTCCGAGCAGGAGGATATATTGTTTACGGTCTTCTCTCAAGGTCAGAAGAACCGAGCCAAACCTCCAAGAGAGTCAGCGCTCTGCCTTTTTACTCTTACAAAAATCAAGGAGAAGATCAAGGAAAGGATTCAGTCGTGCTATAGAGGAGAGGGCAGGCTGTCTTTGCCCTGGTTACTCAACAAGGAGCTACCATGCATCAACTCGGTGAGTCCAGGCCATTAAGACACTGCCTGCCTGTGTCGATTGATTTGTTGGGTTTTATGAATGGGTGTGCTTCAGTAATGTCCTCTGCCAGAGTTCAGCTTCCATTATCTTGGCGCAAAGGGTGACTGTGATTAGATATAAGTGGGGGAATTGTAGATCAGGCTATGGTTGCCTGGTTGGAACAGCAGGGAATGATGGGGAGTGGCCTAGTAAAGTCCTCTATTGTAGTAGTAAAGTACAGTAGTCAACATTGGAAGTTGATCAAAACCTTTCTTTAGAGTTGAACAACAAAACTTCAAATGTTGACTACAGTATATTTATTGGTAGAGCTGGGGTGGATAAATGCAAATACGATTCGTATATATACTTTCTCTCTGGATTAAATTCTTATCTTAGATTTGTTACAGTACTCTAGGCTATTTTTTTAAGAAGGTGGTAATCCAGGCTAGTTTTTTAACAGAAGATAGTAGGGCTGGGCGATTTGCGCACAGCGCCATCTACTGGTAATAACTAATATCAGAATCGTAATGCATTCGGAAAATCCCTGCAGAATTATTTATGTATTTAATTATCGTCTTCTTCCTTCTCACTAGGCTGGAGCCTACAAAAGTAAAGGACGCTCTTGATAAGACTAAATATGGTCAGGATCTCAAGACTAGGCCATTAGCTTGTCGTCTAATAGTTGAACTTCATTATAATGTTGTAGAATATAAATATCACACACACTCTTTCTGTCGGCCACCTTCTGTTTCCCATTGTGTCTGCTCTTTCTCACTGTGTGCGGATATATAAGGAGTTGGAGTTAAGCAGAGTATGGCTGTTTATAAAGCATACAGCGCCATCTACTGGTAAAAACTAATCTCAGAATCGCAATGCATTTGGAAAATCCATGCAAAATTATTTCTGTATTCAATGTATCGTCCCAGTCCTGTTTCAAGATGTTAATATAAGGAATTGGAGGTACGCAAGTATGGTTGTTTATCAAGCACACAGCGCCATCTAATGGTAAATACTAATCTTAAAACCACAATACACTCGAAAAATCCATGCAAAATCATTTCAATATTCGATTTATTGTCCCATTCCTGCTCATTGGGCTGTAGCCTACAAAAGTAAAGGACGCTCTTGATAAGACTAAACATGGTCAGGAATTTCAAGACTAGGCCATTAGCTTGTGTCTATCCGTGTCTAATAGTCTAACTTCATTATAATGTTGTAGAATATAAATATCACACGCACTCTTCCTGTCGGCCACCTCCTGTTTCCCATTGCGTCCGTTCTCTCTCGCTGTCTTTCTCCCAAGTGCTTCCATTATTCAGTCAGACAGGAACATCATTAGGGGAGTTGAGTAAATTTCATGAGTTGCTCTCTCGCTCATGCTTTCTAATTCGTTTAGCGAGGCTTGATCCCATCTTCTCTGCCATCAGGGTCCTCTGGGAGCAGGGCTTGCTTTTCGTCCTCTCGTTCGCTCACTCTTAATCTCTCTCTCTTCATTCGTCTCTGTTCATCTCACTCGCTCTGTCTTTCTTTGGGGCTTTCAGTGGCGAAGAATGGCTTTCATTTAAGCAAGCACTCAGAGATAAAGATCCCCATTTTTATTTTTCTGTCTCGCTCCAAATCTCGGTTTGATCTTTTTTGCTCTTTCTTTATATTCCGAGTCTAACCGGCAGAGCTCGAATAATGGAGAATGAAAGGGAGTTTTGTGAAGTAAAACAGCTGAATGCGTGACGTCTAAATATTTTAACACTAGAACACTTTGTCTTATGACCTGGTTAAACCTGGGTTTTTAAATCCTATATTAAAGCCTTTATTTTGAAAGTAAAGTCAAACAGTGTGAAATAATAAAGGGAGGTCAGAGATGGACTAATTGTCAGACTGATAATTAGTCATTTAATTAAACTGACTAATGGTTATTTTCTTTTGTGCTGCTTATAAATGCAGACTCATTTCACAAATAATTATATCAATAACAATTCTCCACCTAGTGTTGTATGTTGAGACACTTCGCTATTATTTTGTCACACTCTGCATGACTTTTTCATTGTTCTTTAAAATGCATTCATTCATGCATTCATAAAAAGCTCAAACTTTTTACATCCATTTTACACATCATTCACTTGTGATCAGATTAGCTAAAATGCATCTTATTACCAGGTGTAAACGGGGCCTGTTTTCCTTTTCTTTTAAATGCAAATTCAATTCATAAATATGTGTAGCAAAACAATTTAATAAGTTGGAGAAGCTACTAAAACCTCTTCTCAACCTTGAACTTTTGAATGCAGAGCAGGAGTCAGCATGTGAGTCCAGAAGTTGTATTCTGCATCCCGAATGCGTGCAGTGGCTGTTGTGCTGCTTTTTGGAGCCTTTATTATGTAAATATATAAAAAAAGGCCTTTAGGTTTTTTTTTTTTTGTAGTTTAGACTAGTCAAAAAAACCTTTTGTGTGTGTTTTTGGAAGTGGAAATCATGTGTCGGCATTTTTTGTTTTCCTATGGCTTAGTACCTTTATTCATCAGGGGTCGCCACAGCGGAATGAACCGCCAACTTATCCAGCATATGTTTTATGCAGCTGATGCCCTTCCAGCTGCAACCCACTACTGGGAAACACCTATACACTCTCACATTTACACACACACTCATACACTATGGCCAATTTAGATCATCCAATTCCCCTATAGCGCATGTGTTTGGACTGTGGTGGAAATCGGAGCACCCGGAGGAAACCCACGCCAACACAGGGAGAACATGCAAACTCCACACAGAAACGCCAACTGACCCAGCCGGGGCTCGAACCAGCGACCTTCTTGCTGTGAGACCACAGTGCTAACCACTGAGCCACCGTGACACCCCAAACATTTTAATAATAATAAAAAAAAGGTTTAAAAAACAAGGATAATGAAAAATATAATTATATGTTAGGATTTGTATAAAATGAGGGGGAAAAACTCCTTATATACAGTCTAACCCACGACACAAAAAACAGACTATCATTATGCGCATGAAGAGATTCAAAAATAATATTGTATAATTAAATAATAATTTTTTGAGCAGTATACTGAACTAAAGACGTTATATGAGTTTGCAGTGACATAACGGTGAGTACATAGTTAAATTTTTTGATGAGCTCTTCTTCTTGATTATCCTTGATGTAAGACATTAAATACAGCGCTAATGAATGTCTGACAGCAGTGTGTCACCAGAACTGTGTTCATACTCGCAGAAACACAGAAAGCAGACAAATCTCATCATCAGAATAAAATGCTGTAGATCTGGTGCTGCTTGAATGGTTTGATCAGATGTGTGTGTGTGTGTTAATGTAACTCCTTTAACACACAAGATCTTCAGTTCATAGTTTATAAAGCGACGCAACTCTCTTTCCCTCTGGAATGTGGAGTGTTGTGTTTGGTTTTGCCTCTGCCCTGGGCAGACACATAATCAGCAGTCTGAAAACAACACACGCACACAGACAGACAGACAGACAGACAGACAGACAGACAGACAGACAGACA
>CAIGQV010000919.1:15483141-15498773 GCA_903798115.1 Danio jaintianensis
TGTGTGTGTGTGTGTGTGTGTGTGTGTGTGTGTGTGTGTGTGTGTGTCTGTTAGTGTGTCTGTTAGTGTGTCTGTATGGTATGTATGTCTGTATCTTAGAGAGAGAGAGAGAGAGAGAGAGAGAGAGAGTGTGTGTGTGTGTGTGTGTGTGTGTGTGTGTGTGTGTGTGTGTCTGAGCCTCTCCCTCCACCCATGTGATGACAGTCTTGTCAAAATATATCCAGAACTCAGCAGGTTTCACCATTGCGTGTTGTGAATGTGGTTTCCTAGGCAACACAGCAAGAGTTGAAGGACACACACACACACATGCGTGTCTGATCAAACATGGGAAGAAGCCTTGAGTGTGTGTCTCATGTTCTTCTGATAATGACATGAGAAACGCGCCGTCAGTCACACACACGTGCTGCTTTGATCAGATTAGCACGTGTCGTGTTCTGAGTCGTCTTTTTGAGGGATCTTTCAACCTGATGCAACCTGATGAAACACACACTGCTCATGATTGACTTCATTCACCTTCACACACACACACACACATACACATCAAGTCAATGAGTCTCTGCTGAAGTACAAATCCATGTAAAAAAAAAGATTCATTTTATTAATTGTTAGCATGAAGTGAACATTATTTATTGGGGTGTCACGGTGGCTCAGTGGTTAGCACTGTGGCCTCACAGCAAGAAGGTCGCTGGTTCGAGTCTGTGTGAAGTTTGCATGTTCTCCCCGTGTTGTCGTGGGTTTCCTCCGGGTGCTCCGGTTTCCCCCACAGTCCGAACACATGCGCTATACGCTATATATATTGGGCAAACTAAATTGGCCGTAGTGTATGAGTGTGTGTGTGTATGTGTGAATGAGTGCGCATGGGTGTTTCCCAGTACTGGGTTGCAGCTGGAAGGACATCTGCTGTGTAAAACATATGCTGGATAAGTTGGCGGTTCATTACGCTGTGGCGACCCCTGAAATAGAGCTGAAGGAAATGTTTATTTATTTATTTTCTTCCTTTCTTTCTTTCTTTCTTTCTTTCTTTGAGCCAAATAAATAGAAAAGTATAACAAAGTTATAAAAGAACAAAGTTTTAAAAAGAAAATAAGTACAATATTTACTAGATTACACACAGTTGTAATTTTCTTGTGAATAACTAAAGTGTGATACATTTACCTTCGCTCTAACGGGTGAATACAATTACAGTGTTAATACTAGTTACCAAATACATCAATAAAATATTTATAAATGCGAATCAAATGTTATGAGCATACAAATTATTGGTGTAGCATGTTTAAATTTCAAAGTAAAATAAATGTAAAAAGTACATAAATAACGTTTGCATATTAGTCTCCTATATGCAGATTACATTTATTATAATGCATATGATGTATTGCATATATTGTAAATAAATGTATGAAAAAATATTTGTGTAAAATATTAAATAAAATCTAAAATGTTTGCACTGTTCACTACTAATTTACATAGTAATTTTACTATATTGTAGTACTTTTTTGCTTGTTTATATTATAATTTTGTGCATAAAATATTTCAGAAAAGATGATAAATTAAACAATTTAATGACCAAAAATCTGATGCATAAAAGCAAGTTTAAAATAAATGTACTTATTCTCTGAAATGTACATTTCTGGAGTCAAAACCCTTCTTCTTGAAGCCAAAGTGATTTCAGTTGTAAAAGAAGATAAGTCTTGCTCATTTTGTGTGTGTGTGCGTGCGCCTGTGTGTGTGTGTTAGGCGGAGTGCCCGTGAGATTGTGTGTGTGACTCCAGCAGGTTTGGGTCCAGGCGGGACTCCAGTGATGGTGGATATAAATGCAGCCGAGCTCAGAAACCCGGAGGTGAAGTTCAACTACACTGACGACCCCACTGTCCTGAAGATAGAGCCCGACTGGAGCATCGCCAGGTCAGACAAGCACGCACACACACAACTCTGAATTAGCCAGAACATCTGATTTCTGTAGGAATAATACAGTCCAGTGGTGGAGATGGCTGTGCTGTAGTGTGATAGTGATGGAAAACCAGAGACATACACACACAGACAGACGCAGAGACACATACACACACAGACAGCCACACACACACAAGACAGATACAGACAGACACACACAGACAGACACATACACACACACACACACACACACACATAGACAGTCAAACACACAGACAGATTCAGACACATACACACTCCCATACACACACATAGACACACACACACAGACAGACAGACACACGCAGACACGCACACACACACAGACATACACACGCACACACACAAAAGCACACACACACACTCAGCACTGAATCAGCCAGAACAGTTGATCCTCTATGGGAATGACGTAGTCCAGTAGTGGAGATGGCTGTGCTGTAGTGTGAACGTTCACAGGTCAGACTCTAGAGCTTTGAGGAACATCACAGCTGACAGACACAGAAAACTGATGGAAAACCACAGTCACACACACACACACACACACACACACACCCCAAAACAGTGGAGAAGTGTCTCACATCCACAGAGAGAGAGACTGATCAAGACTAAGACATGAATGAACAGACAGAGAGAGAGAGAGAGAAATGTTTTTCAAGCTCTTTGTAACAAAACTATTACTCGCATAAAAACAGAGAGAGAGCTGGAATGAGAGAGAGACATGAACGAACGGACCGAGAGAGAGATTAATAATAACAATAATAATACATTTTATTTAAAGCGCCTTTCAAGACACTCGGGGTCACTGTACAACAAACATACACAATTATTAAACTCAAAAAAACTACAGTATAAAATGGAGAAGATGATAAAATGATGAATTATATCAGGGGTCACCAAACCGGCCCTTTAAATATCTTTAATATTTATCAGTGTTTTTTTCTTTTCTTTTTTTTTTATCTTCATTTCATGATCAACAGTAAAGATTACACATTGTCCCTCTTCCCAACAGGGAAAACTACCAACAATCAAGAATGCATGATTATATGCTGTCATGGCTTTGCAATCAAAAAATGTAATTATAATGGAAGTCAATGGGGCAAAAACAGCCCCCAACATAACCAATGGGGAGTCAATCTGAACAATACAGCCGAAGTCTCCACAGATTAAAGTGCCTTCAGAAGCTTAATGTAGATGCTGTTCTGTTGTTAGTGCGTGTTTTCTTGTGCTTTACTCTGTTGTGTTTCCCTCTGACAGTGGAGGAACTCTATTAACAGTCACCGGCGTCAACCTGGCCACCGTCAGAGAGCCCAAGATGAGGGCCAAATACGGCAGCATCAGCTCAGTCAATGTAAGTTTTTACTCCTTCCAGACCCTCTAACTATATTATCATTAGCTTTTTTCTATCATTGAAGCTTTATTTTCTTTGAGTCTGCCACTATCACTCAATAAAAGTAATCATTTTCATTGAAGGTCGGTTATAACTGCATGAGTAAAAAGAAATATAAACCCAAAGAGTGAACCATTTGGATGAACCATTTTGTGTAATAAATGCATGATATAATGTTTATTCATATTTAAACTCAATTAATACCAGATTTAATTGAAAATCCTGATGCAGCAAATGGAATGAACCGCCAACTTATCCAATGTTTTACACAGCGGATGCCCTTCATGACGAACCCCACCCCCCCCCAATCTAACTCGAATGGTTATAATTTTTTACATTTTTCACAATTTGTGAAAACTGAGCTGATCTTCAGTGAAAGCCGTGTTCACCTGAAGCTCTGCACATGTTTTTCTGTGCATATGTCTGACATTGAATCACCTTTTCCCAGTTTAACCTTTAAAATATCAACATCTGACGGGATCTAGACCATAAACAGTCTCTATAAAGCCTGGTGAGCGTCCCGCGGGTGAGCGAGACCTTTCCTCCTCCTTGACCTGCAGTTTGTGTGTGTGTGATTCTGGATGTTTTTCTCTCTCTCTCCGTCTCAGAACTGCACGGGGCTCAATAACACAGTGATGGTGTGTGCGGTGCCGTCGGTGGTCGGCTCTGAGAGGGGTTTTTCAGAGGTGGGCAACGCTCCGGATGAGATCGGCTTCATCATGGATCATGTGCAGATGCTGCTGGTGGTCAACGAGAGCTTCAGTTTCTATCCTGATCCAGTGTTTGAGGCCTTCGGTCCGGCCATGCTGGAGCTCAAACCAGGATCTCCACTCATACTGAAGGTGAGCGGATCCCAACACGCATTTATACTGTTAATCCCGCTTTATTGTCATATAATAATCCATGTCAAAGCAAGACTGGAACATAAAGCTACTCTATATGAATGGCTCAAATATATTACTGACAGGGAAACTAAAATCATAATAAATCTTAATAAAAGCCATAATAATCCATTTTTATAAAACATCTCCTTTAGTGTAACTTGATGGGCAACTTTGGGAAATGATGCCATAAATGGACAACCGGGTGAGACACAGGGTAACTCAGTAGGGGAAAGGTTTACAGATACGATAATGTTGCCCATTCCTAATAGAAAAGTAGCCAATCAACATCGCTCTGCAAAAATTGTCAGCAACATTGCCCAAGAAGTTGCCCTGTGTATCATCAGCATAACACTCAAATTCATTCATTCATTTTCTTTTCGGCTTAGTCCCTTTATTAATCAGGGGTCGCCACAGCGGAATGAACCGCCAACTTGTCCAGCATATGTTTTACTTTCAGCTGCAACCCATTACTGGGAAACATCCATACACACTCATTCACACACATACACTACGGACAATTTAGCTTACCCAATTCCCCTATAGCACATGTGTTTGGACTGTGGGGGAAACCGGAGCACCCGGAGGAAACCCACGCCAACACGAGGAGAACATGCAAACTCCACACAGAAATGCTAACTGACCCAGCCGAGGCTCAAACCAGCGACCTTGCTGTGAGGCGAACGTGCTACCCACTGCGCCACCGTCCCAGCCCATAACACTCAAATAAAAATTACAATCCATACTTACATTTAGCTAAAACTAATTCCTGTAAAATAATTTAGTTACCTTAAATAAATGTAAACAGGTAATATTATGTATTTTATTATTATTCACGATATCATGTTTCATATCATTCGGTATCGAAAATTGGCAGATTGGTTAGTTCTACTTGCACGAATCGCGGTGCGCTTGGGGCATTCGGAAAAGTTCCGATGTTTTTCTACTCGGTGTACCTGGAAAATGTGCGAGCGTCACGTGTGCGTCGCTCATTATTTGCACGTGCAAGTCGCGCGCCTCTATTGGAAATGACTAACGTACACACTAAGCTTATTGGCACTGCTTATATCAGCCCGATATGACTGTGGACACACTATACCTACACACAGTTCTGTCCAAACAGCTTACGAAAGAGGATTTTCATCATAGGTGCCCTTTAATATAATAAAATACCAATTAAATTATTTCAATATGTTACAAAAATAATAAAAATGATCAGAACACAACAAAATGACTACAAGTTAATATAATGCTAATATAAAATATAACAATGTTTTTTCAGACCTGGATGAGAGAACAGCCTGTAGTGTAGAGTGAGTGATCTGAGGCGCTCGTGCTGTGGTTAACCAGTTGAACAAAAGGTGTAAATGGTTTAAATCTGGTGCGTAATTCACCTCACACTGTTTGTGCTGCAGACGTAAATGATTTCTCAAATCATGAAGTGTGATATTGCTTTTCTGAGCAAACTCATTTTCACATCGTGCCTGACAAAAGCAGATGTGATGGAGGCTCCTGAGTCATTCACAGAGATCAGAACATCAGAAATTAATGCAGAAATAAAGTCTAATCTGCCTAGCAACACTCCAGTCATCAGGATATCTCCTATTTACTGTATAAAATGTAAAGTGTGAGTGCTGTGGTGCTGATGTCCTGCACATGCAGAGCGTTAGATCATTTGAGGAAATGACATGCATGGGATTATCTGCGCAATTCAATTTCACATGCTAAGCCTTCTGGGTAAAGTGCAATGAGAGTTGAGTCTACATGTTAAATGGAGCCCTTCAGTAACACACGCCTCTAAATCAAGCATGCAAATATTTATGCATGGGTCTGCCTGCGGGTTTTGCCTTCCCATAAACCCCCTGGTCAGAGAGAGAGAGAAAAAGAGTGTGTGTGTGCGTGCGTGCATGCGTGCGTGCGTGTGTGCACGTGCATGTGTGCTGGAAATCAGGTTGTGCAAACTCATCAGATGCTCAGACCAATGAAAAATGTATATGTATATATTTTTTTTCTTTCTTTCTTTCTTTCTTTCTTTCTTTCTTTCTTTCTTTCTTTCTTTCTTTCTTTCTTTCTTTCTTTCTTTCTTTCTTTCTTTCTTTCTTTCTTTCTTTCTTTCTTCATTTATCTTTCCTTCCTTTTTCTCTTAATTCTATCACTTTTTTTCCTTTTAACCTTCTTTTTTATTTCCTCCTCCCTTCCTTCCTTTCTTTTCTCTCACTCCCTATTTTACTTCCTTCCCTTTTCATTCCTTCATTTCTTTTTTCCTTTTCCTTCTTTCTTTCTTTTTCTTCCTCCCCTTTTTCTTCCTTCCTTCATTTTTTCCTTTCAACCATCTTTTTTCTTCCTTCCTTTCTTTCCTTTTTTCTTTCTTCCTTCCTTCCTTCCTTCCCTTTTTTCTTATTCCTTATTTGTTCTTCCTTTTCTTTTCATTTCTTCCTTCCTTTTTTCGTCCTTTTTCTTCTTTCGTTCTTTCTTCCTTCATTCCTTACCTTTTTATTCATTCCTTCATTTTTTCTTTCAACCTTCTTTTTTCTTCCTTCCTTCCTTCTTTCCTTTTTCTCTCATTCCTTATTTTTTTCTTCCTTGCCTTTTCATTCCTTCCTTTTTCGTCCTTTTTCTTCTTTCCTTCTTTTTCTTCCTTCCTTTTTCATTCCTCCTTTTTGTTCCTTCCTTCATTTTTTCCCATTTAAACTTATTTTTTTCTTCCCTCCCTCCTTCCTTCCTTCCTTCCTTCCTTTCTTTTTCTTTCTTTCTTTCTTCCCTTTATTTTTCATCCTTCTTTCTTTTTCTTCCCTCATTCCTTCTTTCCTTTTTTCTTCTTTCCTTTTTCATTCCTTATTTTTTTTCTCCCTTCCCTTATCATTCCTTCCTTCCTTTTTTCCCTTTTTCTTCTTTACGTCTTTTTCTTCCTTCCTTAATTTTTCCTTTCAATTTTCCTTTTCCCTCCTTCCCTCCTTCCTTTCCTAAATTGTCATTTATTTGAGTCTTGATATATTTCTTTTTTTTCTGTTTAGCTTTATTCTTCGGTTCAGTTGTTCGTACAGTAGTTTTAAAATTACTTGCAATTGAAGATAATTATTTTTTTTAAATCATCTTAAATTTACATTTAGTTGCCTAGAAAACATGTTCATTTTGTGAGCTTTTAAATTATTTATATTTCATTTCAGCATAATGAATAACAGTTACCAAAAAAATATTGTGCTCCTTGTTTTTGTAGAATCCCAGAGCTACTATTTTATTTTTTTATTCATATTTTAAATTGTATTAAATAATGTACATTTTAGGCGTGAAAAGGTAAAAAAAACTCAATGCACATTTTGGTTTTAGGTACAACATTGATGAAAGATTTTGCTCCACTTCTAATGTTGACTACTGGACATATATTGTATAGTGGTTTTTGATGATGCTCAGTATATATGCTAATATGATCAAGCATTTCTATACAGTATTTGTGTGTGTGTGTGTGTGTGTGTGTGTGTGTTTCAGGGCAAAAATCTGATCCCGTCGGCTGCTGGGAACTACAGGCTGAACTACACCGTTCTGATCGGGGATAAACAGTGTGTGTTAACGGTATCAGAGACTCAGCTGCTGTGTGAATCGCCAAACCTCACCGGACAACATAAAGTCACCGTAAGTGTGTGTTAACATCAGTCCTTTAAAGAGCCGGTCATATGGGATTATGAATAATATCTTATTTGCAGTTTATAACGTTGCTGTCATTCAATGTAAACAATCTGCAAAGTTGTTGATCCAAAAAGGTGCATGATAAATAAAGATATTGTCTCTCAAAAGTAAGAATCGGATCTGAATCACCTTAATGAATCGTTCAATTTTCGAATCATTACATTTTTCCAATCAACATCAACAAGATCAAAGTGCATAATCCAAATGAAGATAAAGTTGCATAATCCAGAGACTGCGTGCGCGTGTGTGCATGCATGTGTCCGTCCGTCTGTGTGTGCAAGCGTGCATGCATGTGTGTGTCTGTGAGTCTGTCTGTCTGTCCGTGCGTGCATCTGTGCTTGTGTGTTGTCTCTCTGTGTGTATACAGTATATGGGTGTGTGTGTGTGTGTGTGTGTGTGTGTGTGTGTGTGTGTGTGTGTGTGTGTGTGTGTGTGTGTGTGTGTGTGTGTGTGTGTGTCTGTGTCTGTGTCTGTGTTTGGGTGTGTATAATTATGTCTGTGTTTAAGTGTGTCTATGTATGTGTTGTGTGTGTATATGTTGTTTTGACTGTGTGTGTGTGTTGTCTCTGTGTGTGTATATACGTATATGTACATGTATATATGTATATGTGTGTGTGCTCATTTTTTGAATTACATCAAGATCAAAGTAACTCATTTGCATAATCTCCCCCACCTATGGCATACGAACACTGGAATGGGCATTTTGTTTTTTATATTTAGAATAGAAATGTAAAAGCCAATCAAAACAGACCTGTCCAGCTGACCAATCAGAGCAGAGTTGGCTTTTGAAAGGGGCAGTGGTTTACAGTTCACCGAAAAATTTTAATTCTTACATCATCTACTCACCCTTTACTTATTTCAAACCTCAAAGGGTTTGCTTCTTCTGTTGAACACAAAGATATTTTGAAGAATGTTTGAAACCTGTAACCATTGACTTCCATAGTATTTGTTATTTGACTGTGCAAGTCAAAGGTACATGTTTTCAGCTTAGTGTTCAACTCAAGAAAGAAACTTGGGGTTGCATTCATTTTAATAATTTTTGTCAACGATCCCTTTAAGCATCGGCAGCACGGTGGCTCAGTGGTTCACAGCAAGAAGGCCGCTGATTCGACTCCCCGTGTTGGCGTGCGTTTCCTCCGGGTGCTCCGGTTTCCCCCACAGTCCAGACACATTAGCTACAGTGTGTGTGAATGAGTGTGTATGGGTGATTCCCAATACTGGGTTGCAGCTGGAAGGGCATCCGCTGTGTAAAACATATGTTGGATAAGTTGGCGGTTCATTCCGCTGTGGTGACCCCTGCTGAATAAAGGGACTAAGCCGAAGGAAAATGAATGAATGTATCCCTTTAAAAATGATTCAAATGAACCGAATCAGAATCATCGTAAATGATTCAAATATTAAATGCATATTCTGAGAAAATTCCAGTGTTTTCTGATCTTCGGTTAATTGTTAGACGTTTTCATCTTTCTTCAAACTATCTTCTTTAGTGTTCAACAGAAGATAGAAACTCTCTAACAACTTGACGGTGCATTCATTTTCAGAAATCTCAAATTTTGAGTGAACTATCTCTTTAAGCACTGAAATGATTCGAATGAACCGAATCAGAATCATCGCAAAATGATTCTAATATTAAATGCATATTCTGAGAAAATCCCAACGTTTTCTGATCTCCGATGATTTGAAACCTGATGTACGAGACTCAACACAACATTAGGACTCTTTTAAACCCACATGAGCTGCTGTTGAATCCAGACTCGTCTTCTGTCTCTCCCACGACTATCACTCTGTCAGCTTCTTTATTTCTCTTTCTCTCGCTCATCTTTCTCTCTCAGCGTCAGGTTACTGATGGACTTTGTCTCGGCTCTCTGGGGTTTTGTCTTGTATTTATTTACACTGAGTTTGCGGAGGATCCGAGAAGCTGATCTGTATTTACACGCAGTCGGTCTCGTCTTTAAATAGTCGTCTTTATTTGCTGAACACAGACGAGTTCAATTATGTTTTGCATGCCAGAGTTATTAAAGCTGCGTCGCTGTGTGTGTTTTCCTCTGTTTCTGAGCTCCAGCAGCCTGAAGGGGGAAACACAGAGACGCTCTCACACACATGTTTGTCCTCGACCCATATATGATGACCCACATCCAGAGACTGACTGTCTGTCTGTGTGTGCGTGCGTGCATGCATTTGTGTGTAGTCTCTGTGTGTGTGTGTGTGTGTGTGTGTCTGTGTTTAAGTGTGTATATGTAGGTCTGTGTATATATATGTATCTTGGTACGTGTTTTGTGTTAATGTTGTTTTGACTGTGTGCGTGTGTTGTCTCTCTCTCTGTGTGTGTGTGTGTCTGTGTGTCTGTGTTTGGGTGTGTATATGCATGTCTGTGTATATTTGTATCTCTGTACGTGTTGTGTGTTAATGTTGTTGTGTGTGTGTGTGTGTGTGTGTGTATATATGTGTCTGTGTTTGGATGTGTTTAAGTATGTCTGTGATTACGTGCGTTTTGCTACATGTTGTGTGCATTTGTTGTTTTGACTGTGTGTGAGTGTGTGCATGTGTGAGTGCATGTGTGTGTTTATATGCATGTGTGTGTCTGTGTTTCAGTGTGTTTAAGTATATGTGTATACATGTGTCTCGGTACATGTTGTTTGTATATGTTGTTTTGACTGTGTGTGTGTGTGTATGTTGCTTTGAGTGTGTGTGTACACGTGTGCTTGTGTGTGTGTGTGTAACTGTTCTCCAGTGGTTTCCTGCTGATCTAAAATGCCACACAGGCCTGTTTGACCCCATTAGCCTCTTTAACCCGGTTAAGTGTGATTTACATTATTAAAGGCCTCTGACCTGCAGGCTTTTCCTTCCAGAGATGTTGCATTATGGGCTGTAATCGAGCAATGTTGTCGATGTTTGGGATTGTGGGATATATTATAGGCTATTATAGTCAATATTGGTCGTTGTGTTTGGAGCTCAGTTTATATGTGTGTTTTCTCCAAGTCTATTTATGATGCTGGTAAATAAATGGTGACCATTTGTTCATATGTAAATTGCATAATTTATGATTGGCTGACTTATTTGAATATGAAATGAGGTGCGACGCCCCTGCTGAGTTTCTTATAATATGCTAATGAGTTCATGGTCATTAAATCATAGTGTGTGTGTGTGTGTGTGTGCGCGCGTGCGTGCGTGCGTGCATGCGTGCGTGGGTGTGTGTATTGGGTGTTTGTATTTTGTTGTGCATGTCTTGTTGTTGTGCTTGTTTGTGTGTGTGTGTGTGTGTGTGTGTCTGTGTTGGCTGTGTGTGTATTTTGGTCTTGTGTCTCTGTTTGTCTGTCTGCTGTCTCTGTGTGTGTGTTGTGTCTGTGTGTCTTGGGTGTGTTTGTTATTTCGGTATGTGTTGTGTGTGTATATGTGGTTCTGACTGTGTGTGTTGTGTGTGTGTGTGCTGAGATTGTGTTTTCCCTGTGTTTGTTTATATGTTGTATTGTGTTGTGTTTTTTCTGTTTGTGTGTTGGATGTGTGTGTGTCTGTGGATACTGTATGTTGTGTACATGCTGTTGTAACTCTGTGTGGTGCATGGTTTCCTGTGTGTGTATTTATTGTGTGTGTATATGTATGTATGTGTTGTGTGTATACTGTATATTGTTTGTGTGGATGAGTGTTGTATGTGTGTGTCTCCGTGTATTTGTACTGTATGCCTTTTATGTGTTGTGTGTGTATGTGTTGTGTGTACAGTATACTGTATATTGTTTTGACTGTGTGTGTGTTGTGCGCAGGTTCTGGCTGGAGGTTTCCGCTTCTCTCCAGGAACTCTACAGATTTACTCGGACAGTCTGCTGACGCTGCCGGCCATCATCGGCATCGGTGGAGGTGGAGGTCTTCTTCTGCTGGTCATCATCATCATTCTCATCGCTTACAAGCGCAAATCTCGAGACGCCGACCGGACGCTCAAACGCCTGCAGATGCAGATGCACAACCTGGAGTCCAGAGTAGCCCTGGAGTGCAAAGAGGGTAAAACACACTGCTTCTCACTTTTCCTTTTCTTCTGTTGCTCTCTTTCTTTCACACTTTCACTCTCCAAAATGCTTCCTTTCACACATAAACAATCCTTTGTGTGTGAAATCAATATAAAAATCTCTGCATTCACTTTCTTTCCATTAAAGCTGTGCGTCGATCATCGCCCTTCATATGCAACCTCTGAATCAGTGAATGCATGTATAAGCGCTGACTGACGGACGCGATCCCAGATCAGCTTCTGTGCATTTAAAGTGACACCTCTGTTATCAAACAAGTGAAGAGCAGCAAATGAGTCTCTCGTTTTGTTTTGTTAGGTGTCACTTTAAGAATGCACAGATCTATAATGAAAGCATTCGATTACTTCAGTAACTGTTTGTGCTCATTTAAGAGAAAATTAGTTGTGTTTAAAATAAAACACACAGAACGGACATGTTTACATATTATTAAGTGTATTTGTCTGTTTAAACACACACCCGAATCCCAAAGTGTCCTGCACTTTAGCTCCTCTTTAAAATGGCATGTACAGAAGCTGATCTGGGTTCAGTTCATCATACGGAGCGCGTCCGTCAGTCAGCGCTTATACATGCGTTCACTGTTTCAGAGGTTGCATATGAAGGGCGATGATCGACGCACAGCTTTAGTGGAAAGAAAGTGAATGCAGACATTTTTATATTGATTTCAGCGTGCTTTCAAGATTCAAAATATAGGAGAAATATGGGAAAATACTTAATTATAGGATGATAGCAGGATAGAATGGTAAAATACAAGAGAATCCCGGCAAAAACGGGAGGGTTGTCATGTATGAAGTGAACAGGAAGTGTTTGCCGAACAACAGTTTTGTGAGATAATGCAAAACATCTTTGCGAGGGAACACAAAAACAAAAAAAACATACTTTCCATTTTTTTTCTCCACCATCACGTCCCTTCCGGGTCTCCGTAAGAATGCTTCCTTTCACACACAAATAATGTTTTTCACACACTTGTTGTACCGTTGTATTCTGTGTTCATGGTTTTTCACACCTTTTTTACCTGTTGCTGTTTTTCATCTTTTCCTTTGCACCTTTTCATGCTTTATTTTCCGATTTTCTTTTAGCTTTTTAATACTTGCATTTGTTCTTTTGCTCTCTTTTTTTCTAGAATTTATTAATGCTTCTGTATTTTTAATGTTTTCATTTTCTTTTGCACTTATGCATGCACTTTTTTATGCAACATTTTTTTTCTTTTGTATTTTCTTTCACACTCTGGCATTTTTTCTGTTTTCATGGTTTATTTTCATACTTTATCAACTTTTTTAACGCTATTTTTCACTTTTTCCCATGCACCTCTTCTAAAAGCATGAAAATAAAGTCTGATTTTTTTTCGACGTTTGCATTTGCTCTCATGCAAATTATCTCTTACTTTTTCATGCTACTGTATTTTTCATGCTTTCACTCTTTTTTTTGCTTTCTTTTGCACTTTTTCCAAATTTTTTTTTTACTATTTTCTCTCTTCTGTATTTCCTTAAGGTTAATCAGTAATCAGTATCAGTAATTTTCGCACGTTAAAAAATAAATCCAACCTCACGTTGTGTGAATCGTATTGACACACTGCCTCTGAAACTTTCGTCAGTCATAAAAACATTTGAACTGAGTTTTTTTTTTTTTTTTCGCATCTGAAAAAGCGCTTTGAGAGGTGTTTTGACAGTTCAGAGCCACCGTACAAGCGAAAAGCTAAATACAGAATGCCGTCATATGAGCTACAGATAACTTTATGACAAACACAGTGCATAAAATAAAGACAGAATGTGGCAGACAGTTGAGAACCCATCACTGGATCTGGCACACCTCTGCCCTGCTGCTGTGCTGTTTGGTGTGTGTGTCCATTCATTTGATGTACTGCTCATAGACATTATAATAGAAAGCATGGTCTGCTTTCGTTCCGTTGCTTCAACACGTCAACACTGCCTATACATGTCTATAGGTAGCCTACTGCCAGTCTCTGTTCAGGTTTACGTACAAGAATGTGTGAAGTATCACAGGCAATGAATTAAAATTCCACTCATTTCCTGAAATAAACTTTGCATTTCAGGATAATCCAGCAGCTCTTTGGTAATGAGTTGAACTCTCCTTCCTCTCTATGCAGTATTGGATGAACACAATACTGTATGCAGCCTATTCCTCTTTATTTTTCTTCTTTGGAGAAGAGAGAGGAGAACATCGTATCATTGCTTGAACTGACTCCGAAATGTTCTGCGTTTTTTCGTAATGGATTAATTAATACGCATACGAAACTTTCGGACTTCAGTGTGCTTTTTTCATTGTTTCCATTGCACATTTTAATGTTTAATTTCAGACTTAATGTTTAATTTTCTGATTTAGCTTTTTAATACTCACTTATGCATGCGTTTTAATGCTTTTTTTATGCTTTTGCACATTTTATGCTTATTTTCATGCCTTCTTTTGCTTTTCTTCACATTTCCACATTTTATGCACTTTTTTTGGACTCTTTCATGCTTTATTTTGCTCTTATGCTACATTTGTTAGTTTCACTCTTGTCTTTTTATTCATGTGGTCTCTTCCAGACATTGCAAGTGATGGAAATTTTATATTTTTGGTCCAAGTCTCATGGGATATCAGGGATTTTTGTTCATCACTTTAAATTTTAGATTCTATTTATCAAAAATGTCATTTTTCTATGCTGTATTTTTTACATTACACATGCTTAGTCCGTTTTTCAGCACCATTTTATTCTCTTCACTCTCATCAAATGCATCAAATGCAGACTTTGCCTGTTAACTAATACGAACATGTGAGGATAATACACATTTTAAGAGCTTTGGCTTCATAATGAACCATTTCAAAGACTTTCTAGTGAAAAATAGCACAAAAAATGTTTTAAAGTATGAAAATAAACCATAAAACAAAAGAAAAAAATGTGTGAGCGTGAAAGAAAATACAAAAAAATAAAAACAGAGCACTGTGTGAAAAAGACTTTCTCTTATTCCCACTTTCTCAGTCTCTGTTCTTTTTTTCCTATGGTTCTCCATCCCTCCTATTACTTTCTTTAGATGTGTTTGTCTTCTCCATCTCATCTTCAATCTTTCTCAATTGGCTTCCTAGTTTAATTCCATCTTCCTCTTTCTCTGATTGGCTGTGTATTGTCTGGTCTCCTGTTAGCGATGACCTCATGATGCACACATCGTTTATCATACACACACACACACACACTGAACGCCGGTGCGGTCATGAGTCGGCCATTATCCGTCTCTGTCGGGCCCGAGGTGGCGACCTTGTCTTTCCGCAAACTCGGAGAGAGGGATGAGGACAGGGAAGAGAGGATAAAAGAGATGGATGGCGGGAGGTGAGAGTGACAGGTCACGGAGGAGTGATGAGGCGTCCTCCACAATGAATAAAATAAGAGCGTAAATAACCACAACATCCAGATTGATTAGCTGATGGCAGGATGGCGAGTTTGGGAGTGAAAGCAGATATTCCTTGTGTGTGTGTGAGGAGCGGAGAAGCTGTTTGGACTGTGAGGAAGAAGTGTTTGTGTCATTCATGGAGATTATCAGTTTTAAAAGACATCTCCAATCAGATACATGCAGTCTGAAGTTTACTGGTGTAGTACATTTCAGAACTACTGAAGCCAGGAGACTCGTTTCCTTGAACCCTCTCAATTCAGTTCGATTTGATTCTATTCAATTTTTGATTTGATTCTGATTCACAAGCCCTCGATTTGATTCTATGAAAATATTTATTTGATTCTGATTCACAAGC
>CAIGQV010000919.1:15534941-15560037 GCA_903798115.1 Danio jaintianensis
GCTGTACAAGTGTTGTTCATAATTAGTTCATGTTAGTAAATGCATTAAATAATGAAACCTTATAGTGAAGTGTGACCAATTAATCATTAAAATGAAAATGCAAACACAACATGCGCATCTTGTCAGGGAAGCACAGTTGTGTGATCAGTAGTAAATCTCCGCTCTTGTGCAGAAACTACAAACACCAATGACGAAGAAACCTAAATATCCCTTTCATCATAAAAAAAATGCTTTTATTACATAGTTTTTGGTCTTGTTTCTAGTCCAAATATCTACAAATTCTTTAATCAGGCCGCTTTTTCGAGACAAGCTAAACATATTGTCTTGTTTTAAGGAATAATATGTCAAAATGAAGGGAGTTTCTCCTTAAAACAAGCCAAATAATCTGCAAATGAGGTAAACAAAATAATCGTATGTCAAAAAGAAAAACAAGACCATTCTGCTTACCCCTTTGGTAGATTATTTTGCTTGTTTTAAAGAAAACTCACTTCATTTTGGCTCATTATTTCTGAAAACAAGACTATATTATTTTGTAGTCTGGAAAATGCTTCTTGATTTAAGAATCTTTAGATATTTGGACTAGAAATAAGAGTAAAAAAGCATTTTTTTGCAGTGCAACCCACATTCTAACCCCAACCATATAGTACGTAATTAACATTAATCAGTAGTTAAATAAATAGTTACACTAATGTAACTACGTCACCTTAAAATAAAGTGTAACCATACCCAGAATCAGAACACAGTCGTCTTTATTTTAACACTGAATGTTTAAGCTTTTGTTTATTTGACAGACATTAAACACAGATCTGCATAATCTTCATGCAATTACTTTATGCTGTCATTTGCGTCACGCGAACAGCATCCGATCTGTACATTGAGGTTGTGTTGGTGTATTTGCTTGGTAAACTGCAGTGGGACTTTATTATCAGTCTGCTTTGACTTCACATGCTTTAAAATGAGTTCAAAACATCTCAGGATCTTCCTCCCACTATTGGGTTGGTCTCATTTTTCTGTTTCTTGACTAAAGAGCCGCTGGACTCAATGGTGACACTCTGAACATTTGACTTGAGCTTCTTCCCAGGGACTTTTAATGTTTACACCCAAATCTCAAAACACATGTAAAAAAGTGTCACGATTTATTTATTCTTTTTTGATCCTGTTGTTGTGTTTCCTAGATCGAAGTCTAAATGGCTCTCCTTTCATATGCTCCTGTTTTCTCTGCTGTTTGTGAATCTGTAACTCCAGGTCTCTATGAAGGTCCAGCTTTTTGATGACATGCAATAATACTGCGGCGCAGATACAGAAGCTCTCGGTCTAACCTCATCCCTTTGCTTTGGTTCTTTACAGTCATTTCTGGAAAAGTAAATAATGAAGTATCTGTGTTTCAGGAAAAAAAAAAAAAAAAGACGGTTTGTGTTGAGGAAAACTGAAATAACAAAGACTTTTGAACAATTGTCATTCAGGACTCGGACTGTCATCTGTATCTATTCATGTGTAAATCGGTTTTGTTTTGTTTTTGCAGATTTACTACTTGTAAATATACAGACATCAAGGAGAGAATAAACATGTTTTTGCAAAAAAAAAATCTTTCTTGTGGATTTCTTTCTGTCTTTGTTATGCTGAACACAGTTTCAGTCAGTACAGTAAAGGTTTGCAGTAAAGTCTTTTTTGAGTAATGCTCTTACTGTCAAAACAATAGTACAATTAACTGAAAATGTTTCGGATAAGAACTCATTTGGGAAATGCTACACTCCCAGAAATAAACGTGCGAGAGCTTTCACTTGGGCTTGACAAAAGCTTTACATTTATACCAAAAATATCTATATTAGTAGTAGGGGGGTTTACCTCCATTTCCGGGACATTATGTGCTCTATTTTAAAGATCTAGGCGCAAAGTCTAAAGCGCATGGAGCAAAAGCATTAAGGGCGTGTCCGAATCCACTATTATATATTATATATATTATTATATATCAATCAATTATCAATTCAATCAATCAATCATCAATCAATTATATAGGACGGAATTTTAAGGACGGAAAAATAAGCTTTGCATCCCGGCGCACACTCAAAAAACTGATTGAAAAAGTCTGTTGAGTAGTTTCTACAAGCAACAATATAGTTGAATGAACTTAAGAAATTCAGGTAAAGTCGACAAAATATTTCTTAGTACATACAACCCATTCAGATGTGTCACTACTGCATTTTAGTTTTATGTATATTTTACTTAGTAATGTTATAATAGATTTATGAACTTTCAATACGTAAGGTGAACACTTTTTTATTCACTTTTAAGTATTTGCTCTACAATGTTAAGTTGGCCAGTCAAACCCTTATTAAGTAAAGCTTACAGTACTAAATTTCTGTAGAAATAACATGGTTAACTTGTGTTCATTTAGCTACTATTTTGTTTCATGTAATGTGAACAAGGGTGGGTGTAGTAAAACTAACAATAGCGAAAGTTCATTTTTTTGAGTGCATGGTCTAACAGGGTTGTGCTTATTCTCTTAATGAGTTCTGGGTGTGTTTTGAGCATAACGTGCATTAAGTCTCATCTCCCATTCCATTTAAGACTCAGTTGCGTCGCGCCATGGTGCATTCGCTATTTACATGGCAGACTTTGTAAGTGGAAAAACTGAACGCTTCACTAGTGAGAAAACAGTTAAACAGAGCATCTGCAGCGCGAGGATAAAGAACCAGCCTCCTCCATTCAGCCTCTTTACTTTCTCTTTACTTTACTTTTACTCTTTACTTTACTCCTTTACTTTGGTGGAGTAAGGAAACGGTGTCATGCGCACTCCACTGAAGACATCCATTAGCAGACATATTTAATTTTGTTTGTTAAGCGCAAAGATTTGTTTCAAAACTATTTCTAAATTCAGTTCTATTTTCCAGCAAACGAATAAATGAACAATAATAATGAAGTGTGTTAAAACACTGAGTTATATCCAAACACACGTCCTGTTCTTCTGCCCCATATGGTGATGCAGACGGCTCCAAAACCCCACAGGTGGACAAATCTTAACTAGTTTTATTAAAACAAATATAAATCTGCATATAATAAATAATACTGCTAATAATAATAACATTATACACATGCAGATTGTCATGAATAAACTGAAAAGGCCCCCCGAGGTGAAGAAGGCTTGGAGGCAGTGGGTTTTATATTTATGTAGAAAATAATAATTTTGTAACATTTTAATCCTTTAATTGTTTTCATATGTAAAGATATTTGTGTATTGCTGTGTACATCCTGTGTGTATTAAGCATTAAGTGATTGTAAGCGTTTTGGACCTGAATAGGCGCATAACTAAAGCGCTCTGCGCTGGACTTTAGAGCAGCTTTTAGTTGGTCAATGGCGCGGTCTATTTCAGTTCCTCAAAATAGCAATGCGCCAACAATGCACCTTAACACACCTCCTTTATAGACCGGAACACCCATGAGTCCACAAAGGGGCGCAAATGGGTTTGCTATTTAAACAATGTGGCGAAAATTGTTGTGCTGGTCTGAAAATAGCAACAAATCGCGTCAAACACATCTTGCGCCTTATTGTGCTAGGTGTATGATGGGGCCCTACATCTCATTTGTGGGAAATTTATATGGACTGAATTTAAACAAACAAGTTAAATTGAGTAATGTTCAACTTACTTAGTTTAAATTTAGCCCATATAAATTTTTTGCAACCACTTACCTTTAAAAAAAATTAAAATAAATAAAGTAAATCCAATGAATCACTTTTTTCAGTGTCATTCTAACCAGGTTGACATTCCCAATGCCAAATCAGACACCGGCTCCACTGTGAGTGACTCTGAGGGAGTTTTTTTGGTCTCTCCACATGCAGGCTCCAGGTGAAGGAGAACAGGTGCTGCTGGGCCCACAGCGGGTCTGTTTCCATCACTCACCTGTGATCTCCCCACCTGAGAAGCACAGTCCCGCTGGAGGACAAGCTGAAAACTCTCTAATTAACAGAGCTCGCTGTTCACTGTACACACACCCACACAGGGACAGAAATAATTACATCTAGAAGCTTGCTGAATTTTAAGCACTGAAAAATACAACACTGCCACTGACGTCAGCTAATTAGGAAGCTTTTCTGGGTGTTTATTTCAAAACTTTCCTGCACAGTATTATGAACTCTGCAGCCTTTAAAGAAATAGTTCATCTAAAAATAAACTGTCATGTTTACTCGCCATCTCGTCCTCCAACAGTCTTTTTTTATTATGGAGACTGAGGCTGTAGAACCTAAAATAGTAAGTAATATAAGTGAATAAATTAGTAAAAAAAAGAAGACTTATGGGCAGGGACAGACACAAAATCTGCGGACATTTGTTTGCTATTACTGCACAGAATTTTGTACAAAATCTGTGAATTTATGGAGAATGATTTTGAGAGGAACTAAAACGTTTAAAAATAATAACTTTTATTGAAGGTTTACAATGCAAATCCAATTGGATCCACTTGTTTGGTAAACAAAGCAAGTCTCTCATATAATATACATCTACTAAAAGACAGAAAATATTACTGTACAAACTGTATTGTACATAAACCATATACAAATTTGCATATTGCATATTCAATAATATCGCTTAAATTAATTATGCAAAATGAATATATATGTATTTACACACATTTCCATGAATAAATACATTGAATGATGAGCTCAAAATTCTGCAATAATCTTGAGTATTTTTTGCACACGCAGATTCTGTTTGGGCCTATTTATGGGTTCCACTTCATCTGGTCCCACTTTATAGACATTAACTCGGTGCATGCATATAATTTCTTATGTACTTATTGTGTTTGTATTTTGTTTTTTTTAATGTTTGTTTTACAAATAAAACAAAATAATCACAAAACAAGTATAAAAAATGCTATAAAGACAAATATAACCAGATAAAAGGAAATACAATTAAAAAGAATATATCAAAATAAATATATACAGTTGAAAGCCAAATTAATAGCCCATCTGCACTCAAAAAAATAACGTTTGCTCTTTGTTCAAACTACTTCTTTAAAATCAGCTAAAACAACACAATCTTCAAGTTTTTTTTCTCGACAACTTAATTGTTTTATGTTCAATCCACTTAATTTTGTAAAAATTAATAAGTTAACTTAATTCCGTCACGTTGGCCCAACACAAATTGATTGTGTGGAACCCAGCATTTTTTACAGTGTGTGAAGTTTTTATTCTTTGTTAAAGATGTTTCCCGTTTTTTTGTGTTTCCTATAATATTTTTTTTTCTTCTGCATAATGTCTTATGTCTTATTTACTTTAGCTGAAATAAAAGCAGTTTTTAATTAAATCCTTAGTAATTTCTGTGAGGAATCCAAGACGCAAACAGCTGAACAAAACGCCTGTGAGTTAAAGATAAAAATAAAGACAAAAGAAATTTGTATAAAACATAAAATAAGAAATAATTAGAAAAGTTTTATTAAAACTATTATGCTTAAAAATGTGTTGAAAAAAATCTTCTCTCCATTAATAAACAGCACCTGGGGAACACTGTAAAAAATGCAGGGTTCCACACAATTCCTTTATGTTGTCTCAACATACAGTAAATCGATTAACTTAATTGTTTCTACAAATTTATGTCAATTAAACATAAAACAATTAGGTTCCACCCCCCCCCCCCCCCCCCCCCCCACCCCCCCAAAAACCTCAGGAATGGCATTGATTCAGCTCATTATAAATAAGCAGTTTAAACAAGCAGCAAAAATATTAATTGGGGTGAATATTTAATAAATAATTAATAGCTAATAATTTTTCCGTCAACCGTATGTACCCTTTAAGTGTAAAAGTGTACCTTTTGATATCACCCAAGTGACAGATTTTATACCTTTATTTCTGAGAGTCTACTTACTGCCGAAAAAAAAATATGCATCACTATTCAGTGGTTTTAAGTCTTACCGTAGTTACATTCTTCCTTAAATCCTTGGTCATTTTTGTGAGGCGTCCAACACCCAAACAGCTGAACAAAACGCCTGTGAGGTAAAGATAAAAATAAAGACACAAGAAACTAGTAGAAATTGATATAAAATAAGAAATAATTGTCATTAAAACTGTTATGCTTATGTGTTGAAAAAAATCGTCTCTCCCTTAATAAACAACACCTGGGGAATATTCGATAAATAATTATTAGCTAATAATATTTCTGTCAACTGTATGTACCCAGGCGGCACGGTGGCTCAGTGGTTAGTACTGTCACCTCACACCAAGAAGGCCGTTGGTTCGAGTCAAAGCTGGACCAGGAGGCATTTCTGTGTGGAGTTTGCATGTTCTCCCCGTGTTGGCGTGGGTTTCCTCCAGGTGCTCCGGTTTCCCCCACAGTCCAAAGACATGCGCTATAGGGGAATTGGATTAACTAAATTGGCCGTAGTGTATGAGTGTGTGTGAATGTGAGTGTGTACGGGTGCTTCCCAGTACTGGGTTGTGTAAAACATATGTCGCAACTGTGTAAAACATATGCCGGAATAGTTATGCATTCAGTGGTTTTAAGTCTAACTGTAGTTATTAAATAAATCTAAGTAATTAAATCCTTGTTAATTTTTGTAAGGCGTCCAAGACCCAAAGAGCTGAACAAAACACCAGTGAGTTTGACTCTTCTCCTAGACTCACAGATACTGAGAAAAGCTGGTGTGTATCATGAATAATTCTGCTCCTCCTCTCCACAGCACTTTGTCTTGGATCTGTTTTAGCCACCGGCAGCTTCCAGCACACTGTTTTAAGACGTGCTGCCGGGAATCTTGCAGAAATGTCTTCTCTTCCTCCTACCACTGAGTTTGCCTGCGTGTGACGGCTGGCAGAGGCCCGAGCCAAGAGGAATGACATTGCACAAGGACACTTCTTCTTATTCATGGGCCCTGTGGCATTATCATGCATATTAGACGCTCCTTCTGTCTAACTGCACCGTGTGCATGTGTACTACACCGCTTCATGCTTGTTTTACCAGTTGTGTTTTCCTTGGTATCAAATGCATGTGTAACACTTTAGTTTAAGTCACAATTCACACTATTAACTAGTGGCTTATTACATTTATTAACCCTTGTGTATTGTTCAAATTGACTCCCCTTTCATTATGTTGGGGGCTGTTTTTGCCCCATTGACTTCCATTATAATCACATTTTTTTGATTAGAAAAGCAGCCATGACAGCATATAATCATGCATTCTTGATTGTTGCTGGTTTTCACTGTTGGGTTTTTCCAACTTATTTATGACTGAAAACTGTAATAAATTAGGTGGAAACTAATTAATTCATGTAGTTGTAACAAGCTTAAGTAATTTGTTTATGTTTTCACTTTTTACAGTGTAATGTCAAGTTGTCATGATGAAGACAAAAACAGGTTGTGATGTGTTTGTGTCAAGTTGTCATCTTTGCATCTTTGCATTTTGTGTCAAATGTCATCTTTGCATTTAAAATGTCATAACTGAATGGGTGACACGGTGGCTCAGTGGTTAGCACTGTTGCCTCACAGCAAGAAGGTCGC
This sequence comes from Danio jaintianensis, assembly GCA_903798115.1. Classification (NCBI taxonomy): domain Eukaryota; kingdom Metazoa; phylum Chordata; class Actinopteri; order Cypriniformes; family Danionidae; genus Danio; species Danio jaintianensis. Next base: position 15,542,424 of record CAIGQV010000919.1, read on the forward strand.
TGGTTCGAGTCCCGGCTGGGTCAGTTGGCGTTTCTGTGTGGAGTTTGCATGTTCTCCCTGTGTTGGTGTGGATTTCCTCCGGGTGCTCCGGTTTCCCCCACAGTCCAAACACATGCACTATAGATGAATTGATGAACTAAATTGGCCTAAGCGTATGTGTTGAATGAGTGTGTATAGGTGTTTCCCAGTACTGGGTTGCAGCTGGAAGGGCATCAGCTTTGTAAAAAATATAAAGGGACTAAGCCAAAGGAAAATGAAGGAATGAATGTCATAACTGAGCGAATGACACTTTGACTTAATGCATGCATAAAATCTCATTCACATATAATCTTGTGACTTTACAGATGTCATGTCTTATGAACACACCGTTCAAGTGTTACCGCATGCATCAGATTAATTGTTCATTTTAAGACTAGCAATGTGTGCCTTTAAAATAAACACTGTACATTTTGATTTCATGCAGACTTTAAAAAATAACTTTTAATTGATTTTGATAAATGTTTTAGATGCTCTGAGGTGAAATGAATGTCTTTAGCTCAAATAAAGATGGCATGTGCTGCATTTTCCTCTCTTGTTTCCTCTCTGCCGTTTTCTTTCTCTCGCTTCAACCTCTGTCTTACGATGTCATTTCCTTTTCCTCCAATCAGGTCAAGCCCCAGAGGAGCAGCGAGTCTTTCAGGATGGCAGAAGTCCAGTTTCTCATCCGCACTGAACGATGGAGGAGGAGGAGGACGGATTAACAAGAAGAGTCATCAGCACAAGTAAAGCTGATGCAAGTGAATGTGGATGAACTTCAGCCATTCTGATGGATTATTTTAGATTATATACATGTAGATTAAATGTGGTACATTAAAGTGAACATCGTTAGTTCACTATTGAAAATAAATCATGTGAAATCTGGCAGATTTTTCTTTTGCCATTGTAGTATTTCTTCAATGTAATACTTCACCTAATTTAGTGGTGCAATTATTATTTTTTTAAATACATTTGTGACCATGGAACAAAGTTTTTATTATTATTATTCATTCATTCATTCATTTTGTTTTTCGGCTTAGTCGGCTTTATTAGTCCTGGGTCGCCACAGCGGAATGAACTGCCAACTTATCCAGCATATGTTTTACGCAGCTGATGCCCTTCCAGCTGCAACCCATGACTGGGAAACATCCATACACACTCATTCACACACATACACTACGGACAATTTAGCTTACCCAATTCACCTATAGCGCATGTCTTTGGACTTGTGGGTGAAACCGTAGCACCCGGAGAAAACCCACGCCAACACGGGGAGAACATGCAAACTCCACACAGAAATGCCAACTGACCCAGCCGGGGCTCGAACCAGCGACCTTCTTGCTGTGAGGCGATTGTGCTACCCACTGCGCCACCGTAACGCCCCCTTATTTATTATTATTATTATTATTATTATTATTATTATTATTATTATTATCATTGAGATTAATACATTACATGAATACATTAAGAATAAACAAGCTTTCCACTAATGTATGGTTTGTTAGGATAGGGAAATGTTTGGATGATATACAACTATTTGAATATCTTAAAATATAAATATTGGGAAAATCGCCATTAAAGTTTTTCAAAATAAGTTCTTAGCAATGCACATTACTATTCCAAAATGAAGTATTGATTTATTTAAAGTAGGAGATTTACAAAATATCTTCATGGAACCTGATCTTTACTTAATATTCTAATGATTTTGGCATTAAAAAAATCTATAATTTTGATCCATACAATGTATTTTTGACTGTTGCCAAAATATACACCTTTTTGTGGTCCAAGGTCACATTTACCCTGTTGAAATATATTCTGCAGATTTGATTTCAAACCAATACAAAAAAATTACAATCAATCAATCATTCAATAAAGTCTTATTAAGATTGAGATTCACAGCTTTGCTCAAATTATTCCTCAAAAAAGATTTTTCCTATAAAGGCAAAGTAATACTTTCAGAATTATTTGCGGCTGTGTATTTGCTTGAGAAATTATATTACTCAATCTCTTTCTAATAAATTTTTAAGGAGTCAACCCTTAATCCAAAAGATGCATCCATCGAAAACTTAAAAGATGTCAGATTTGGGTCACATTTTCCTGTAATGTGAACAACTATGACGTGTTTTAAACACAAAATTACTTGGTGTGATGTCTGTCAAGACATGTTCTTAGGTGTCCAAAACACTAGGACACTAAATATTAGTCGATAGTAAATATTATTTGACTAAATAAGCGCATATTATTTGACTAAATTGCACTACATGTGTGGATGCAGGACCACGGTGCTACATAAATAAACATAATCATGAATATAAACACTGGATTTAGGAACTAATATATAACAGCAGTAATCTAACAAACTACTAACTATATAAATACTTAGCCATACTCTAAAACAGACTATACAAGTACTTAAGACATAAGACAGAGCAAGATATTGTGCGAAAGAGGTATTTAAGGTTGAAAAAGCAAGTAGTTCAAAATGATTGTGAAATGAAGTGAACATTGTTTTCCTTATTGAGTCCTGAGTGTGCGGTGCATGTAGAGAAGAGTGTTTCTACATGTGGTTTGTGAAGCCCACTCACCTGTGTGAGGCACACTCAGAAACGCCTTTCATGACTAACTTATGTTGATTTGCTACACTAAAGCTTAATTTGATGGTCAGCACAATTATAAATCTGTCTATTAGTCTTGTGCATCTGGCTGATGTTTTCTGATGTGTTTCTCAGCCTCCAGCGTCTGGAGGTGTGCTTCTGTCCAGGAGGATGAAGGTCTGCATGGTTCCTTCCAACAACCCAAACCCACTCTGTCTGCAGGCGTCAGGATGATCTCTGTGGACCACCGACAAGAGGATTCATCCCTCTCAAGTTACTCTGGTACCAAAAATCATCAATGCCAACTTGCTGTATTTATGGTGTTGGAGCACAAGGCATCATCTAGGAGTCATTCTATATTTTTTGGCATCATGTTATCATTATTTTAATGTCATAAGTGATTTTTTTTCTCTCTCTGAACAATGTTTTTTTTTAATAAACGTGACTTTATTTTTTTAATTGAGCCTCCCATTCAGATTCAATCAGGCTTGAGCTGCTGTTTTTGTGTGTTATGCATTGGAGGTCATTGAGTGAACAGTGGGTGGTCCGTGGGCTGAAGGGTCTGGAAAGGTGTTGATAACATAATCAAACAATATTCTCATGATTCCAGGCAGATCCTGTAGGCAAACTCTAATCAAATACTGAGAAATGCACAACTGAATTGTTCGGTGCCACTCAATGTGGTATACACACACAGACTTTTAATTTTCATTAGGCCAGTTCAATTGCTTCCGGTGAACTGTCATCCCATTACAAAGTCGTCACGATTAGGATCTGATTTCTTTAAAATCAATGATCTTTACTGCCTGACTGAGATACAATATAAAGTGGGTCTCAGACAAGAAGCACTGCATTAAATGTAATATATGGAAATTTATTTCACCACAGTATTTTCAATGTAGTTTCTGCAGTCACCTGCTGCTCCTGACGCCACTTTTTCCATCTCATTGAACAACTAAATGAATGCTTAAGTCTATTTAACTGATTATACTTTAATAACATTACAACATCGATGCTGTAAAAGTAACCATATGAGAATGAAAACAGTCACATTAACCTTTCACCGGAAGTATGTCGGTGGCTGAAAAACACTTGCCGTGCATATACCCCATTGCAAGTTTTTACATTTGTTTAAGCAAAATATTAATATATTTTAGCAATAAGTCTGACTTTAATCTCTTAATTGATGCTAAATATTGCACAAATGCAACTTATTTTGTGTTTTGAGTAAGTCAATGGCTGTATCTAAAATCACCCCTATACCCTTAATAGTGCACTATTTGTGGGAGCTGCCATTTTTAATGTTTTCCAAAATCATAATGAACAATCTGAAGTGGATTTTTACTGTTATTTTGGTTTTGGTTAATGTTCAGGGACTTGGTTGCTTTGTTTATGCTTTTTTTGTTGTTGTTTTTTTGTTAGGCAGTAGATTTTATTTATATAAAAGAAGGCTAGGCATAAAAATTAATAAAGATAAGATACCATTTCTAAAGTTAGAGCTGTAAAATAAAATCAGTTTTTCACTTTATGTATTTGCCTTTTGTTTTTGTAGTCATGCAGAATATTTTTAAAAGTAAATATTTATATTTATTGACTACTATATCTGCTATCGGCTTCCAAATTTAAAGAGTTATCGGTTGCTATCGGTTATCGGTATCAATCAAAAATCCCATATCTGTCCCTACGTGAAGTTTATTTTAAGTAATTTCGAGAGGATCACGTGCTTATGATTGACCAAGGCTGGTCCCGCATTAGCTAACACGTGATTCACCAATCAGATTATTCCTAACTCCCTATAAATAGCCAGAGTTTCTTACCTCAGTATCTTCGTCTTGAAGAATCCCCCCTTCCACCCCTAGTCCTCCTCCCTTTTCCTTGATAGGGTGGCACGGCGGCCCAGTGGTTAGCAATGTCGACTCACAGCAAGAATGTCACTGGTTCAAATCCTTACATGGCCAGTCGACTGCATGTTCTCCCCTGTGCTCGTGTGGGTTTCCCCTGGGTTCTCTGGTTTCCTCCCTCAGTCCAAAGACATGAGACATAGGTGAATTGACCAACCCAAATTGGCACCATAGATGAGCTCTTAATCAACAGTATATCTTTCCATAGCAATCCCTAATTTGCCACTAGCCATAAATAAGCAGGGGAGTTCTCGAGACCTACCTGAGACCTAACCTAACTCCCCTCTCGCCCTGCAAACGCCCCGGGCTCGAGGATCTTTTGAGCTCAGAGCTCTCTCCCGGGACAGCATGCCAAACATGCTTTATAATCAATCATCAGCTAAGTGTGAACTCTTGAAATGATAATTAAAAATGAGTACTACAACAGAGGGGAAGATTTTCAGATAATAACTGGGAATATTCTGAATTCTGTACTCTTGGCACAAATCTACTGTGTGGCTGGAGAAGAAAGTGGCACATAAGTTGTGTGGGCTGTCTTTTATTATACTTTTGCATGCTTTTTTTCCCTGCCAACCTCAAGTTTAACAGACAAAATACAACTTTGGAGCAACATGGGGTGAGTATAGTTTATTTTTGGTGCAACTATAATGCACTTTTCTCTAATACTTAGTTTCTCCATTATATCTTTTTATTGTGCTTCTGAGTTGCACATCCCAATGCCAAATCTAGTGATGGAGAGCAAGCGTATTTCCTAAGCCAGTTAGAATAATATTGCCATTCCCACTGGATGAGTATAGCTGATATACTCTGCCAGATCCTGTAGCGATTCCCTGGATAAAGAGGAAAGGCAGTGTGTCTGATTGTGTTCTCCTGGTCACTCGTGTTCACCTGACCCTGAGTTTGACTGCTTTATTTCCATCCCACTGAACCTCCTTTACTTTCTCAAGCATTAAATCTTCAACTCTCAGATCTGTTCTGAATCATAGCAGCTGTCTGCAGTATGTAAGAAGCAATTTAAGATGCATCGAGTTTGCTCTGAAACATAGCAAGAATTATTATGAACATAAAAATCACTCTCTGCTCTGCCCTTTTGATATATTTGGTTTTGTTTGTTTAATAACTGATGCACAAATGTAATTAATGAAAAGAGTTCATTAATTATAATGAAATTAATTGTTATAATGCATATTATAATGAAATCCAGGTCATGCTTTATATTAAGGGACAGGTCTCGCTATTAATGAAGCATTAACTATGACTGTTAGCTCAGTAAACTCCAAGCTGCTTATTAATAGTTATTAAGATAGTATAGAATTAGGTATTGTGTAGGTTTAGGGATGTAGAATAAGCTCATCATATGTGTTTTAGAAGTATTAATAAAAAGCAAATATCTTCATAATTAAGGCAGATAATAAGTTCATAGTTAAAAGTTATAACTATAAGTTAATTAGTATTTCAAATGCTTATTTACTGGAAAAAAGTAAATGTACATTTTTAGGCAAGTTACTAAGTACAATAATTGTATTTGTAATTAATGTATTTGATTGTTATTCAGATATTTTAAGATTTATTAAAATATAAAAGATTAATTATTTTAATATTTCTTTAAACTAAAGGTCAAAAAAAAAAAAATATATATATATATATATATATATATATATATATATATATACACACACACACAACAGTTCTTCATTCATTCATTAATTAATTTTCTTTTCGGCTTAGTCCCTTTATTAATCTGGGGTCGCCACAGCGGAATGAACCGCCAACTTATCCAGCATATGTTTTACGCAGCGGATGCCCTTCCAGCAGCAACCCATCACTGGGAAACACCCATACACACTCATTTACACACATACACTACGGACAATTTAGCTTACCCAATTCCCCTATTGCGCAGCATGGTGGTGCAGTGGGTAGCACAGTCGCCTCACAGCAAGAAGGTTGCTGGTTCGAGCCCCGGCTGGGTCAGTTGGCATTTCTGTGTGGAGTTTGCATGTTCTCCCCGTGTTGGCGTGGGTTTCCTCCGGGTGCTCCGGTTTCCCCCACAAGTCCAAAGACAGGTGGTATAGGTGAATTGGGTTAGCTAAAATTGTCCGTAGTGTATGAGTGTGAATGAGTGTGATGGGTTGCAGCTGGAAGGGCATCCGCGTTGCGTAAAACATATGCTGGATAAGTTGGCGGTTCATTCCACTGTGGTGACCCCAGATTAATAAAGTGATGAATGAATGAATGAATTCCCCTATAGCGCATGTGTTTGGACTGTGGGGGAAACCGGAGCACCCGGAGGAAACCCAAGCGACCACGGGGAGAACATGCAAACTCCACACAGAAATGTCAACTTGCATTTGCCATCACAAATGCCTTCTTGCTGTGAGGCGATCGTGCTACCCACTGTGCCACCGTGACGGCCACAACAGTTTTTTTTTTTTTAAGATTTATTTTTGGCACTTTTGCCTTTATTTGACATGACAGTAATTTGACAGGAAGTGAAGTGGGAGAGAGAGGGGGGTAGCATCGGGAAAGGCCCACGAGCCGGGATTCGAACTCGGGACGCCCGGAGAGCTTCCGCACCATATGTCAGTGCGCTAACCACTGGGCTATTGCACCAACTCACACACAACCATTCTGTCTGGTTCTCGAATCTGATTGGCTGATAGCCGTGCGATACTCTGCAATTACAGCACTTGTACAGCCTCTTCACCCTTCTGTATTACTCCGCCCACATAGAGTGACAGCAGATCAATAAACTCACCACAGTTTGGCAAATAGTGCTGCTGTTGGACAACATAATGTACTTTTGAGGCTTTATAAGGCGAGAATGTAGTTGTTTAGATTGCAACTATGCAGTTTATTTATAAGGATAGTGCCTATTTTAAATATTTATAATTTCAGATTTAACGCGTCGGAGTCCATCAGCCTGTCATACTGAGCAGAGCAAAGATGGTGGATGTTCCACCACAAGATGGCGACAGAGACCGCATAATAAGCCCTTAGGGAAGAAAATCTCAGCGTGATTTCAAACTACAGCTGATCAAATCATTATTAAACAGGTAAGTGACTTTCTAAGTCGATCTTTTTTTTGTATGTTGTAGTGCTGTATTTAATAATTGTGACATCCTGATTGCAAGAGAGAAATACTGGGAAATCTCTGTAGACTGATGGCATTTCATTTAATCTTAAAATGTGAGCAAAATCAGCTGTTTTGTCTTCACTTTAGACATTACACTAGAGAATCATTCAAACACTAGCTCTAAAGTGACGTTGGTGAATGAGTAACGGTTTCTGCTGTTCTGACGTCTGCTGCCGATGTGAATGAATGGCGGAAGAAAGTAGTTCCTCTTACAAAAGGATTTTTTAGACTCCGTGTTTGATTTTCTTTTTTATACACATGATTATGCCGTCAAACTGTTGTATAAACGCAATATCACACTCGTAGCAGTGCGATATGACTGCATATTGGCACTGGTGGGACTCTAAGGCACTCGGACAGCAGCAAAGTATAATTGCTTTGAATTGTTTCATGTTTGTTATTAAAATACTGTAAAGAATTAATAGTTTATTTTTTAATTCTATTGAGATTTACATGCACTAAAAATTGGTCAATTCTTTTAATTAATTTTAAATGACACCTTTAGATTACCCCAATATTTGACCCTGGATTTTTTAGAGTTTGGGTTTTAAGTAGTAATTAAATAATATTTCAGACACATAGTAATTATGATGTAATTAGTAATTCATTCCTTTTTTTTTTCCAAGTAACTTACTCAACACTGCCTCTCGTAGAGTACTATTTGTATAACCAGATTGCTGTCTATTAACTAATCCATCCATCGCTTTCTTAAAAGGCAGTTTACTATGTAGACAGCATTATTGAGGCCAGGGTTTGGAGCAGAGCCATTGTTGAGCTGTTTTAAATGACCTGCAGATAATCTCACAACACACTTGGCAACATTACAGATGAGAAACAAGTTCAGTGTGTTTAATTAATAATGAGAGGCCAAACGAGCCCAGAATCACATATCTGACCGAGACGGAAGAACCAGATCTGCTTTGTACAGCAATTAAAATAAATGCATGGCAAAATTAAACCCGGCAAATGAGATATCACTCAGTTGTATTGATTCATAGTTTATTTTATTACAATAGTAGGAAGCAGTGTTGGGTAAGCTACTTCAAAAAAAGTAATTAATTAATAATTGCGTCATTAAAATTGTGCTTATATTACTATGTATATAAAGTAATTTAATTACTCAATAAGGAATATAATCACTTGACTCATTCATTCATTCATTTTCTTTTCAGCGTAGTCCCTTTATTAATCCGGGCTCGACGCAGCAGAATGAACCGCCAACTTATCCAGCATAAGTTTTACACAGCGAATGCCCTTCCAGCTGCAACCTAGTACTGGGAAACACCCATTCACACACATACACTACAGCCAATTTAGTTCATCAATTCCCCTATAGCGCATGTGTTTGGACTGTGGGGGAAACCGGAGCACCCGGAGGAAACCCACGCCAACACAGGGAGAAACAGCCGGGACACGAACCAGTGACCTTCTTGTTGTGAGGCGACAGCGCTACCCACTGAGCCACCGCGCCGCCCTCTCTTTACTTTTTAGTAGATCAATAATTTAATTACAATAGCCAGTTACTTTGTAGCTCATTAAAAGAAAGTGTGGAGTGTGCAGTGTTATGTAGATTCTTCACTCGGGTCCTGTATCTGCTGTTTTCCTCAGGCCGTGTGTCTTATTAATGATGGGGCGGAAAGAAGCCACACTTTTCATTAACCTTCAGGATTCATAATTCACAAGTTCATGTTCTCGCTGCCTTGGTTTAATGTTGTTCTCTGCCAGCCGTAACAGATACTGATGACTTCCTGTAAACGCTGCTTCTGAAAGAAACCCATCAGTGTTTACATGCTGGAGTCAGCGGCATTCCTCATGCGCCGTTTACTCAGTTTTGTGCAAAGACAGACTGTTGTGGGTTCTGTGTGGGAATATTGTAGAGAATCGGTTTACGTTAATCACATTTTGAGTATGCAAAGTAAGTAATCAATCAATCAATCAATCAAACAGTTTATTAATTAAATTCTGGAAAAGTCAATTAAAGGTCATTAACCATATAGGAAACGTATTGTTAAGCAGTTATGAATTTTTACTGTAGCATTTTTTACCGTTATATTACTGTTTAAATTACTGTCATTTTTACAGTGTAGTTTGATAGTAATTGAATGAATGAATAAATGAATGAGTGAATTAATTAATTAATTAAAGGTTATTAATTGTATATATTAAGGAAATGTATAGTTGTTAACCAGGTTATGGATTTTAACTTAGCTGTAATTTTTTACAGTGTAGTGTGAGACTAAATGAATGAATGAATCAATGAATGAATGAATGAATGAATGAAGTTCTGGGAACGTCAATTAATGGTTATTAATCATATATTAAGAAAATGTTATCCAGGTTATGGATGTTAAAATAATGTAATTTTTTTACAGTGTAGTGAGACAGAATGAATGAATGAATGAATGAATGAATGAATGAATGAATGAATGAATGAATGAATGATTGATTGATTGATTGAATGAATGAATGAATGAATGAATGAATGAAGTTCTGGCAAAGTCAATTAACAGTTGTTTACCATATATATTAATGTTACAATATATATTAATGACAGGTGTCACGGTGGCGCAGTGGGTAGCACGATCTACGAAATTAGTGCTCCGGTTTCCCCCACAAGTCCAAAGACATGCGCTATAGGGGAATTGGGTAAACTAAATTGTCCGTAGTGTATGTGTGTGAATGATGTATGGGTGTTTTCCTGTGATGAGTTGCAGCTGGAAGGGCATCCGCTGCGTAAAACATATGCTGGATAAGTTGGCGGTTCATTCCGCTGTGGCGACCCCAGATTAATAAAGGAACTAAGCTGAAAAGAAAATGAATGAATGAATATGTTAATGAAAAATATTGTTAGCCAGGTTATGGATTTTTACTGTAGCATTTTTACTTTTTTTTACTGTTTAAATTAATATATTTTTTACAGTGTAGTGTAAGACTAAATGAATGAATGAATGAATAAATGAAATTCTGGGAAAGTCAATCAATGGTTATTGACTTTTACTGTAGCATTTTTACAGTTTTTTACCTTTTAAATTACTGTCTTTTGTTACAGTGTAGTGTAAGACTAAATAAATAAATGAATGAATGAATGAATGAATGAATGAATGAATGAATGAAAAAAATTAAATACGAGGAAAGTCAATTAATGATTATTACCCATATATATTATGGAAAAGTATTGTTAACCAGGTTATGGATTTTTACTGTAGCATTAAAAAAAAACTGTTGAAATTACTGTAATGTTTTACAGTGAGACTGAATGAATGAATGAATGAAATTCTGGGAAAGTCAATCAATGGTTATTAACCATTTATTAAGTTTATGGACTTTCACTGTAGTATTTTTACAGTCTTTTACCCTTTAAATTACTGTCTTTTGCTACAGTGTAGTGTGAGACTAAATGAATGAATGAAATTCTGGGAAAGTCAATTAACAGTTATTAACCATATGTTTAGAGAAAATGTATTGTTAACCAGATCGTGGAGACCAAACCAGGGACTCCTTTATAAAATGTGTAGAAATCATCCGACATTTGATGTAACATAATTTCTCAAATGTGCAGAAGTATCTGATTCAAAGCAAATAATATGCACCTCACTTCCAGATGTGAAATCTATGGATGGCAAGTGGTCTTGAAATTATGCACAGCCGAATGGTTTCTGATCTCAGCCTTAAAAAAACACTCCTTATTAATCTCTTTAGCATATAAATGAGGAGCAGTCCGTGTCCCGGTCCTTTACTCCAGGCCGATGAATGAGAAGAATTGCCAAAAAGACTCTTGCGTTTATTATTTTTCTCATTATATTACTATTATTGTCTTAAAATAAGAAAAATATAATAATGTTTGTAAGAATTTATTTAAAACATAAAGGTAACATGATGAAGTTAACATGACAGTGTAAAATATAAAAAATACACTGAAATTAAATTATTTTCACACTAACTTTAAATAAAGACATGAAAGTTGATAACAAAATAATAATAAATAAATAAAAACTGCAATATCCACTAAAATATTGTTTTTTTTTCTCAGTAAATGACCTTTTAACTAAACCGATTGTGTAAAAAATATATATAATTTTATTTTAATTGTTAAATTTGTCATAAAAGCTATTGTAGACTAACTAAAGAGCCTCATTTATGCAACCGACGCCACACTTTAATTTCAATAAATCTGATTTAATGTTGTATATGTTGATGTTCTGCGATGTTTTAAATTACTTTGGGTGTATTTAATGAAAAGATGTTTAAGCGTGGCCTGATTCTCTTTGATGAACTCATTTATGTATTTATTATAGTCTAGTTGTTTATATTTTTATGTGTTATATATAATTCATATGCTATAGTTTAGTTATTTATTGCCTTAATTCATGTATATAGCCGTGATATCTGGCATGGCAACAAATAATACACAGAGAAACTATTGAAGATTAAACATTAATTGAGACTACAGAAAACTTATGTAACAATGTTTGGTGACTTTGTCTAAAATGACCCTAAGCTTAGAAAAAAATTTACCATTTTCTATTTTCATAATTTCATGAATGCTGAACACATGTAAGGTACAATGGTTGTCCTTCAGGTAAATTTTAACCCGCCAGCTATAAAACCATTTTTACACCACAGAAACTACTGGCACACACACCCACACACACAGTCATGTCTGTATTATTGTAACATAGGGACACTGACAGCGGAGTTGAGGATCCACACGCAGTTTATTAATAAGAGTAGTCAGGCAGGCAACGGTCAAACAGGTAGCAAACAGGAGCATAAAGGTAATCCAAGATCGTAGTCAAAAAACAGGCAAATGGTCAGTACAGGCGGCAAAGACGAGAAAACAAGGCTAAGATCAAACATAGAATGACTAGACAAGGTTACACTTCACTTAGCAGCTGTGTGTGCGTAATCAGGGGAAATCAGGAACTGTTATGTGTGAGGTGCATGTTGGTACTGTGTTTGTAGTCCAGTTCAGTGACAGATATGTTGTTCTCCAGCAGTCTGGAAGGATTAGATCGCTGGTGATCGTGACAATTACTAAGAAGGGACCAGGGTTTCTGCTCCTTTTAAAGAAACAAAAATCAAATACAAAATGATCTTTTAAGGTCTTTTTTCATAACATAAATGAAAATAGGGCGAAGCTGTGGCGCAGTGGGTAGCACAATCGCCTCACAGCAAGAAGGTCGCTGGTTCGAGCCTCGGCTGGGTCAGTTGGCATTTCTGTGTGGAGTTTGCATGTTCTCCCTGTGTTGCCGTGGGTTTCCTCCAGGTGCTCCGGTTTCCCCCACAAGTCTAAAGACATGCGCTATAGGGGAATTGGGTAGGCTAAATTGTCCGTAGTGTATGTGTGTGAATGAGTGTGCATGGATGTTTCCCAGTGATGGGTTGCAGCTGGAAGGGCATCTGCTGCGTAAAACATGCTGGATAAGTTGACGGTTCATTCCGCTGTGGCGACCCCAGATTAATAAAGGGACTAAGCCGAAAAGAAAATGAATGAATGAATAAATAAATGAAAATAAGTATTTTTATTTTTTAAAAACTCATGCGAAGTGGGCACTTGAAGCTCTGAGTGATGTCTACCTATCCAACAGGGGACCTTCATAGATTGCAGTGACGAAACGCAGTGAAACACACAGGTCTCCTCTTGGTCAAAATGTAAAAAACTTCACCAGAGGCTTTTTCAATTGATTTTAACACGATTTAAGACATGTCCAAGATCCCCTGTTCGTTGGTGTGTAATGCCAACAAGGTCCCCTCCTAGATAGATAGGCAAGTGCACGCAGACACACACACACACACACACACACACACACACACACACACACACACACACACACACACACACACACACACGCAAAGAATCTTCTGCTTTAACTTTTATGAATACTGTCTTGCTAAAAAACTCTACACTTTACACGAGTGTTGCCCACTGATTAAACACTGATGACATACTGCACACTGATGAGGGAAAACCTGGACATTCACAGAGTTTGTGATGAAGATGAGCTTGTTTCTTCATGCAAAATAGATTTAAGGATTGAAATGCTTTATTTTAGAGGTTTATGCTTATTTTTGACCAGAAGGACGAATGCTGTGTGCACAATTCTAAGACAACAGTAGGATTAATAGGGCATCAGTCTGTAAAGTGCAGTTTACTTCATCTATTCTGATTTTTTCTCTAACCATGCTGTGTATTGTGTGTTTGTCTGGTACTGCAGAATAACACAGTTGACTGGTCCCTGAAGAGCTGTCGGACTCACACTGATGCTGCATCTGAAAAGCAGACGCAGAGGACAATATGGAGAAACCAGCGGCACGCAGTCTCCCCGTCTCCATGGTAACCACTTTCTGCTGTATATACAGTGGTTCAATGAGCACAGCCATATAAAAGACAGTTTATTGTGGATGTGCATGATGATGATGCTCTTGTAAATAACAGAAACATCCACACACGTTTCACTGCAGGCATTTGATGTTGAATCACAAATGTATTATCTTTTGTTACCATTATGGGGTGGCATGGTGGCTTAATGGTTTGCACTGTGGCCTCACTGCAAGAAGGTCGCTGGTTCGAGTCCCGGCTGGGTCAGTTGGCGTTTCTGTGTGGAGTTTGCATGTTCTCCCCGTGTTGGTGTGGGTTTCCTCCAGGTGCTCCGGTTTCCCCCACAGTCCAAACACATGCGCTATAGGGGAATTGAGTAAACTAAATTGGTCGTAGTGTATGAGTTTGTGTGTGAATGAGTGTGTATGGGTGTTTCCCAGTACTGGGTTGCAGCTGGAAGGGCATCCGCTGTGTAAAACATATGCTGGAATAGTTGGCAGTTCATTCCGCTGTGGCGACCCCTGATAAATAAGGGACTAAGCCGAAAAGAAAATGAATGAATGTATTGAAGTAGAATTGAAGAGTGAGCTGATTGTTTTTTTCCTCCATCTTCAGTGCTGCTGGACTGAAGGATGGTGTTTGTTCACGTGTCTCTGATTGGGTCTGATTTTTCCTCTGGTTTCCCGCTGTCACATCCAACAGGCCCAGCAGGTCCGTCGCGCCCCATTTCTCTGGGTTTGCTCCACAAATGTTTCTGGGTCAATAACTTAACCATGTTTAACATGACCGTACACTCACTTTCATCGCAAGTTACTATGGAAACACACACTCCTGTTTATCATGGATCGCTTTTTTTGTCTTTCTGTCCACTTAATTTAATGTCAATTTAGGAGCGAGCTCAAATAACAACAACAGCGAAGAACAGCACTTGTTTTGATTCTGTCTTATTTCTCGGTGAAGCCTGGCAAGATATTAAGACTTATTATTTTACAGAATATATAGTCGTAAGTCGTAATATTATTAGTGAAGTGATCTGTTTCAAATATTTCCCAAATGATGTTTAACAAGGATCTGTTGTTTAATTCTAAAATAAAAAGGAGTATTTCCTTTCCTTTGGCTGAAGCATAAGCAGTTTTTACTTTCTTTAACTTTTAAGATCAATTTTATTAGCTTCCTTAAGACAAAATGTTTGTTGATTGGCTGCAGAACAAACAACTGTTGTCCAAAGATTTGCCTAATTAACATAATTAACTTAGTTCTGTCTTTAAATTGCACTTTAAGCTGAATATCTTGCAAAATAACTAGTAAAATGTTATACTGTCATCATGACAAAGACAAAATTTATGTTATTAGAAATTAGTTATGAAAAGTATTGTATATATATTTATATATATGTACATATATAAAAATGTTGTAATTTTGTCTTTAACTGCAGCTTTTATTTGATATATATTATATATTTACATATATGTAAATATATACATTTATTATGCATCTGCATTTACATATATATTTACCTATTATAAGCTGGCAGCTAGCTTTCTGCAACTCTCACATGGTCGCTCTCTGAAGCTAAGCAGGGCTGCACCCGGTCAGTACCTGGATGGGAGACCACATGGGAAAGCTAGGTTGTTGCCGGAAGTGGTGTTAGTGAGACCAGCAGGGGGCACTCAACCTGCAGTCTGTGTGGGTCCTAATGCCCCAGTATATTGATGGGGACTCTATACTGCTCAGTGAGTGAGTCATCTTTCGGATGAGACGTTAAACCGAGGTCCTGACTCTCTGTGGTCATTAAGAATCCCAGGATGTCCTTCGAAAAGAGTAGGGGGTTAATCCCAGCATCCTGGCCAAATTTGCCCACTGGCCTCTGTCCATCATGGCCTCCTAACCATCCCCGAATCATAATTGACTTTGTCACTCAGTCACGTCATCCAGGTGAATGCTGCACACTGGTGGTGGACGAGGAGATTCCCCTCAAAACTGTGTAAAGTGCTTTGAGTGTCCAGAAAAGCGCTATATAAATGTAAGGAATTATTATTATATTTATTTTATTGTTATAAACAACATTACCTCTATGCCCTGACAGAAGAAACATACTCATTGTAATCAGTCTCATTTTACAATAAGGTTACATCAGTTAATATATTTACTAAGATGAACTAAGAATAACAATACTTGTACAGCATTTATTAATTGTAATGCATTATTAAAATCCAAAGCTGGGCTTGTTAACATTAATCAATGCACTGTGAGTTAACCTAACAATGAATATTGAATGTCAACAAAGATGCATAAATACTGTAATAATTATATTATACATTGCATATTCATGTTAGTAAATACATTAACTAATACAACCCTCTCATAGATTTTGTTGAGAATTTATGTCAATGCAGATATTAGATATTATATAAGATCAGTTGCTCATTATTGGCTGAATATTGTTTTATTTGATCTTAATAAACACACATTGAGAAATAGAGAGCTTCTAATGTATTTCCTCAGTTTTAGGAAACATTTTGAGTAAATTTTACATCTAGTTGCAAATTACATACATTTTTCAGTCTGTTTTCTTTCTTGAATTTCTTTTCTACCCCAAAGGCTCTATTGTGTGTTTGCTAGACCTCCGAGATAATTACAGCTTATATCAGAAGGAACATTTCACAAATGTTCTTTTAGGCTATTCAGAATGAGCTTTATTCAGCGTCAGAGACTTACTTCTTTCCTTACAGTGAAAGTCCAAAGAGAACAAAAAAGCACCATTTCAGTGTTTGATTTCTGCACTGTATATTCCAGCTCTTATGAAGTCATACTATAATGTTACGTGACACAAGAACTAATGGCGTTCAGCTGAATTTATTATGTGCATTCATCACACAATGAAGCTTTCGTATAGATTTAGATGACAAGTATGAATATAGTTGTCTACATATTTTGTATGAAACATGAAAAATACCATAATAGAGCTTTGGTAATGTGCAAAATAATATGCAACTGCAGTGAAACATGACAAAAAACATAATAGAGCTTTAGTAATATGTGCAAAATAATATGCAACTGTAGTAAAAATACTATTGTAACTTATTGGTACTAACTATAAACGACTATAGTATTTTTCATGTTTCACTACCATTGCATTTTAGTGTTTTTGAACCATTTATCACAGAAAGCCTTCAAATTTAGATAAAAAATATATAAATACTACATTTTTTCTAAATTACATTTTGTGGTAATTGTTTTTTTTTTGGTAAATAATATGCAAAATAAAAAAAATGCAACGTGTAAACATTGTACTTTCCAGCTTGCAGCTTTCTCTCTATGCTATTTTTGGAGAGGGGTCTGGATGCAGACTTGGTGCAGTGCAATCTGAGCTGCATGCAATGCTTTTTAATGTGCTCACCTAACCCCACCCCTAACCCTGCCCCTCACAGAGATGTCACTAGCTCCATTGAGTGCATTATGTCTGACATTGCATCTCTGAGATATGCAATCTCAGCTTGCATCATCAAGGCTGCATCCAGATACTATTGTATTTTTCACCCACATGAAAAAATACTATAGTAATTTATAGTGATTACTGTAATGTTTTTGAACCATACTATAGTAAAGAACTTTAATTAATCTGTTGTGGTAATACTATAGTTGCTAT
>CAIGQV010000919.1:15576896-15592721 GCA_903798115.1 Danio jaintianensis
GTGCGTGCGTGCGTGCGTGCGTGCGTGCGTGCGTGCGTGCGTGCGTGCGTGTGTGTTTGAAAGAGATAACTTTGACAGCTTAAGGTTATATGGAAGGGCAGAGCACATCTGAAGATGAAATGCCTTTGATCACAGCACAAGGCAAAGAATGTTCAGAGTCAGCAGTGTGTGTGTCTGCGTGAGTGTGTGTGTGAGAGAGAAAGCACTTTTGATATGAGTTCCAGGACATGTGAAATGCAACATAAGCATGTGTTGTGGAAATGTTTGTCACTTTCTCAGTTAGTTCTACTGGTTAAAATTTGGAGTAATTACAATTTATTTATTTATTTTTATTAATGAAAATTACAATAGTTATCAGGACATCTACTACAGTGAAGAGAAGCACAGTAGACGTATCTGAGACATAAACAGGGGAAAAGGTAGTAATATTGCTGATATAGAGACAGGTACAGTGTGGAAGAGTCAGAGAAAAAACAGGCAGAAATTTCATGCGCTGAGATGAAATGTGATGCTTTATTGGCCAAAAAACTGTTCACAAACAAAGGCTGTGAGAACATGAGCATTTATTAATGCAGTGTGGACTGCTGGACACCAACACATCATGGACATCTGCTGCTGAGACTCCAGAAAATGACAACCCAGACTCACTGAAAATACATGCCTCAGCCTACAGTCCTGTAAATTGTAAAATACATTGCTCCAGGTGTCTACATTTTTGCAAATCTGAAATACGTTACTTAGTATGTGTTTTGTTGTACGTTTCAGATACACGTCCTTCTTCTTTATGTCCACTAGAAGGCGCTGGTTGTTGTATATATCAGCTAGCAAATCACTGACCTAAACACTACTCTAAACCCAATTAATAGTGTTTTCAAAAAATTTCGTCTTTAAAACGAACGCTACGGGGCGGTATGACGGCGTTCCTTTTCGCGCTTACCAGCTGACCGCTTACCTCCGTATGGACGGCTTTCCCACTGTAACCAGTTTGTCAAGTGGCTACGTCGAAGGATTTGAGACGCAGAGTGGAGTTAACTGTGACGACAGGGTTCGAGTGCGGCGTAGAATGGTTCCAGAAAGCGTGTAAGCCAAAAACAAAAGCCAATAAATAAAACAAACAAGTAAATAACAGGGTGAAAATGTGGTAAAATCTGAAAATGTGGTAAAAATCAGGTGGCCACGAGGGTTTTTCTTTTTCTGGATTGCTTTTGAAAACATTGTCAGTTGGGTTTAGGGAAGGGTTGGGTAGGGGGATCAGTCAGTCAGTCAGTCAGTCAGCAGCGGCCTCTGGTGGAGAAGAACAGGCGTAAATGGCACTTGCGAGAGAAATTTGAGATCTCAAAAAACGTACACAGAGGCCTCGGGTGGATTCACGAAAACAAAAACTGCAAAAAAACATACCTCCTGGGACGTATTTGCCGCTTTCCAGAAATGTATGTAGGGGTACGTAATCAGAATGAGCCTGGGTTGTCAAAAAAAACATGTTAGATTTGATTTTACATTGCTTTTATCTCTTTTGTGAAAGCGTGCTACAATTGAACCCGAGCGCTCTGGAGCACAAGCACAACACCGTACAATATGAGCTACTGAGCAAACTGACCATGCCAGATGCCATATTCATTACAAATCATAGACAGCGTTAAGTTGCTATTTGGTGTTTATTTGGAGTTGTGCAAAGAACGGTATGAAAATAATGCTTTATTAGTCGATAATATGTCCCTGAAAATATCATTAATGTGAAAAGGAACAAAAGTTGTTGTCATCATACCGCCCCCTAGAGTTCATTTTACCCACAAACTGCATTCAAACATGTTTAAGTGCGTTTTTGTCGTTTCTCAAAAATATAGGCTGAAGCATTTATGTCTAGTAAGCTAGTAAGTTTTGAAAATTGACCAGAGAAAGAAAAAAGAAAGATTAATGATTAATCACTGAGGAGTCACAGAAATGTCAAAATTGCTGAACATAAAACCTCTTTTCTTTAAATTTGTGTTTTAATATTTTATATATATTGAAAATATTCAACGTTTTCTTGCAATATGAGTATATATGGTACAATTTATTCCTTAGACCTCCTAAACACACAAACTTCAATCCTCCTTTGATATTAATTTGGTTAAATTGCATTAAAATGCTCGGTTGACATAGCCCAACAGTAGGATTTGTCTATATTTGACCCAACATTAAGTCACAACAACCCAGCATTGTGCATGAGCATATGGGACACCAAACTTGGATATGTCACTTCACTTTCACTTTAAATTGATAATACTCATTCATTCATTTTCCTTCGGCTTAGTTTCTTTATTCATCAGGGGTCGCCACAGCGGAATGAACTGCCAACTTATCCAGCCTATGTTTTACGCAGTGGATGCCCTTCCAGCTGTAACCCAGTACTGGGAAAAACCCATACACACTCATCCACACACACATACATACACTATGGCCAATTTAGTTTATTGAATTCACTTGTACTGCATGTGTTTGGACTGTGGGGGAAACCGGAGCACCCAGAGGAAACCCACGCCAACACGGAGAGAACATGCAAACTCCACACAGAAATGCCAACTGACCCAGCCGAGACTCGAACCAGCGACCTTCTTGCTGTGAGGCCACAGTGCTAACCACCGAGCCACCGTGTCACCCCTAAATTGATAATAGTTATTAACAATTTTAATTCTACCAGTTACAATTGTGACTGTTGACAAAATTCCACCTTTTATTTCTTTTAGATGTGCAAGCAACATTAGAAATAAGACAAAAAGACTCAATTTAGAGTCAAATTTGTGCAAAGTCTCTTCTCCTTTATGGCATATGGTACAGTACATTCTTTAAATCCTGATCTTGCAGCAAATATAAATAATCCGATCATTGCAGAATTAATGCATCAATGTCCTTAGCTTCATTTATATTAATAATTTGTAGTGTAGCTCATAGCTTTTTTCTTTTGTCAATTGTTGTTATAGCGAACTATCCACTTCCACTACCCTTTATCTTTTATTCCATTCATGAATATCTGCTGGATTTCTGTCCCGCTTCCGTCTGTTATCTCTTCAATAATCACAGTGCTGTTCACATGCGTGTATCTTCTAATATCTGCATTTCTTCATCTCTGTGCAGATGGAGAGCTTTTGAGTGCATATTGAAGCGTATCGGTGAGGAAAGCTCAGGTCTGCGCTTCTCAGATAACACAGTCCTGCCCTTCGCAAATCCTCAGCCGTTCACTGATACTCATGATTTCAGTCTGATCTGTGATATTATAAAATTCTGAGTTTTTGAGTATATCTTCATTATTTCCATCAATTTTGACATTTGTGCTTTCTGAGCACGATATACTTACTTTACCTCCTGTACTACAGATCACTTTAATAGGGTGCATATTTATTTTGTTAGTATTTTTTTATTTTTAAGACAGACATGTCTACATATTTACTACTGAGAGCCAAAACACAAAATTTATGGTTGTGGACAAGATTTTGGAGAGAATAATAGGCGTTATGTGGTCAAATCAACCTAAATGCATCCATTCCTACCATTAAAACATGTTTATATTTATTTTATTTTATCTAACAGTAGCACATTGCTTTTAATTGATCAAGGCATATGCACCAAAAAAATCTACTAAAAGTTTACAGTTTTGGATTCATATACTCTTTGTGCAGTCAAATCAACCTAAATGCATCTATTCATGCCAACCAAAAATATATATTTTATCATTTAAGGTAAAATATATGTATTTCTTAAAGCTAACAGTACCACAGTGCCACTATTAAGGCGCCAAAAATCTATTGATTAAGGGTTTTTCACAAACAAATATTGAGTCAAATGAACTAAAATTTAGTAATTCATACTAACAAAAATATTTTTAATAATAATAATAATAATTCCTTACATTTATATAGCGCTTTTCTAGACACTCAAAGCGCTTTACACATTGGGGGGAATCTTCTCATCCACCACCAATTTTATGATTTACAATCAAATATATGGTGCCATAGAAGACATAATATACTCACAGGCCACTTTATTAGGTACACCTGTCTAACTGCTCGTTTACGCAAATTTTTAATCAGCCAATCACATGGCAGCAACTCAATGCATTTAGGCATGTAGACATGGTCAAGACGATCTGCTGCAGGTCAAAGCGAGCATCAGAATGGGGAAGAAAGGTGATTTAAGTGACTTTGAACATGGCATGGTTGTTGGTGCCAGACGGGCTGGTCTGAGTATTTCAGAAACTGCTGATCTACTGGGATTTTCACGCACAACCATCTCTAGGGTTTACAGAGAATGGTCCGAAAAAGAGAAAATATCCCGTGAGCAGCAGTTCTGTGGGCGCAAATGCCTTGTTGATGTCAGAGGAGAATGGCCAGACTGGTTCTAGCTGATAGAAAGGCAACAGTAACTCAAATAACCACTCGTTACAACCGAGGTCTGCAGAAGAGCATCTCTGAACGCACAACACGTCCAACCTTGGTCCAACGGATGGGCTACAGCAGCAGAAGACCACACCGGGTGCCACTCCTGTCAGCTAAGAACAGGAAACTGAGGCTACAGTTCGTACAGGCTCACCAAAATTGGACAATAGAAGATTGGAGAAAAGTTGCCTGGTCTGATGAGTCTCAATTTCAGCTGCGGCATTCGGATGGTCAGGTCAGAATTTGGCATCAACAACCTGAAAGCATGGATCCATCCTGCCTTGTATCAACGGTTCAGGCTGGTGGTGTAATGGTGTGGGGGATATTTTCTTGGCACACTTTGGGCCCATCAGTACCAACTGAGCATCGTGTCAATGCCACAGCCTACCTGAGTATTGTTGCTGACCATGTCCATCCCTTTATGACCACACTGTTCCCATCTTCTGAAGGCTACTTCCAGCAGGATAACACACCATGTCATAAAGCGCGAATCATCTCAGACTGGTTTCTTGAACATGACAATGAGTTCACTGTACTCAAATGGCCTCCACAGTCACCAGATCTCAATCCAATAGAGCACCTTTGGGATGTGGTGGAACAGGAGATTCGCATCTCCAAATCAAATCTGCAGCAACTGCGTGATGCTATCATATCAATATGGACCAAAATCTCTGAGGAATATTTCCAGTACCTTGTTGAATCTATGCCATGAAGGATTAAGGCAGTTCTGAAGACAAAAGGGGGTCCAACCCGTTACTAGTAAGGTGTCCCTAATAAAGTGGCCGGTGAGTGTATATCTATATCTTCAATCAAACACTATTGAATCTAACACCATTGAGGGCCAAAAATATAAACTGACTAATGGTCATGCACCAAAATAAGTCCTAAAATTAACATTTTAGATGAAAACATTAGAAATGGTTATAAATGCATAGAAATGGCTTCAATAGTATGTTTTATCTGATGTATTGGAGAATTTACAATATGACCAAATCAAATCAGATAAAAAAAGTCAATAAATGTCTTAATTTTCAGATAAATTGATGAGAAAAAATGAATAGTTTGTTATTTATGCAGGACAAACAAATGCATTGGGAAAGAGAAGCAAATGCAAAACATGAATGTGATGGCTATGTAAGTCTGCTTCATGGTTTTGAAGCTTGATTTGTTGGTTCACTCGCTTGTGTGTGTGTGTGTGTGTGTGTTTTCCTCTTAGCCATGTCCAGGTCTGCTCCCCAGTGTGCTTTTGCCAGTCTGTGCAAGCTGCCCACTGTGCCACCTCCAGAAGTGGGCATTAGTCCTCTAATTAAACTTCTTTATGGCTCGGGTGGCACAGAGCGCAGGCACACACCATGCCAAACCTTGTTTATAGATGCCAGCCTCTGCTGTGCCCCTGCCAAACTTTGCCATCTGACAGTACGCCAACCTCTACATCTGAAGCCAGATCTATGGCCGTGCCAAGCAGAGTCACAGTGTGCCAGCCATTACCATTCAACGCCAGTCTCCCCATGCCTACAGTGAGTTCATATAAAGCTGCTGCTAATTATCAGGGAACTTCAAGAGCGCTTTCAGAAACACAGGACCAACAGAAAAAAACATTCGCCTTATTATTAGTTGTCTTGTGTACATTATGGTACTTATCAAAAGATTGGAGTCATTACAGATTATCATGTTTCTGAAAAAATGCAAACAAATCTCTTATGCATGCTCACAAAGGCAGGATTTATTACAAAACATACACGGTAAAAAAAATACTGGTTGCTTTAAATTTTTAAGCTGAATCAAATTAACCTTATGAGTCTTTTGAACTTATGCTATATCAAACTGACTTAAAGCAGCTTGCGTAACTTAACATGGTTAACTTAGTTTAATAAGTTACAATTAACTAAAAACATAAGTTGTCTTGACTAAGTGATCATATCATTTTTTACAGTAGTAATGTGATATATTATTACAATTTAAAATAATTGTTTTCTTTGTGAACATATTGAAAAAAGGAAATTAATTCTTGTGATTTATATGTGGCGCGGTGGCGCAGTGGGTAATGCTGTCGCCTCACAGTAAGAGGCGCTGGTTCGAAGGTCGCTGGTTTGAGGGTGCTCCGGTTTCCCCCACAAGTTTAAACACATGCGCTATAGGTGAATTGGATAATATGTGTAGTGTATGTGTGTGAATGAGTGTGTATGGGTGTTTCCCAGAGATGGGTTGCAGCTGGAAGGGCATCCGCTGTGTAAAACATATGTTGGATAAATTGACGGTTCATTCCACTGTGGCGACCCCAGATTAATAAAGGGACTAAGTCGAAAAGAAAATGAATGAATGAATGAATGAATGATGATTTATAACTGAATTTTCTAAATAATTTCTCCAGTCTTTGGTGCCACATAAAAAAAGTGATAGTTCAGAAATCTTTCTAATATGATCAAGAAGCATTTATAATTATTATTAATATTAAAAAAGAAATATTATTTATTAATAATATTAAAAACATGACTCTGTTTAAATTACATATTTTTACAAATTTATATATTATACAGTAATAGTACCTCTTTCCCTCTCTCTGTGTGCGCGTGTGTGTGTGTGCGTGCGTGCGTGTGTGTGTGTGTGTGTGTGTGTGTGCGCGTGTGTGTGTCTGTGTGTGTGTTTTAATCCCTTCATTTGGCAAGGGTACATTAAAAGTGATACAAAATGACAAATATATTTTTCAAAGGTCATAAAAGACTTTCCCTTTTTAAATGCTGTTGTTTTGAACATTTTATTTATCAAAAATCATGAAGAAATACACGAAAGTATTACGCGGCAGGCGACGCGGTGGCGCAGCGGGTAGCACAATCGCCTCACAGCAAGAAGGTCGCTGGTTCAAGCCTCGGCTGGATCAGCTGGCATTTCTGTGAAATTCTGTGAAATTCCCCCACAAGTCCAAAGACATGTGCTATAGATGAATTGGGTAAGCTAAATTGTCTATAGTGTATGTGTGTGAATGAGTGTGTATGGGTGTTTCCCAGTGATGGGTTGCAGCTGGAAGGGCATCCACTGCGTAAAACATATGCTGGATAAGTTGGTGGTTCATTCCGCTGTGGTGACCCCTGATTAATAAAGGGACTAAGCCGAAAAGAAAATTAATGAATGAATCTTAAGCGGCAAAACAGTTTTCAGTTTTGATAATAGGAAATTTTTCTTGAGAGCCAAATCAGCAGATTAGAAATGAATTCATGCTTTGATTAAATGTCTTTCCAAGTTTATGATAAATATACAGCTTTGGGATTTTTAATTATTTATTTATTTATTGTTTGTTTGACAGAGGTGCTAATACAAAAAAGTAAAAATAACTGCAGTAATTACCATGGTATGATCAATTCTGGCCTTTTAATAAGAATTAGCATGTTCTCAATATCTGTTAGGATAAATCTAGCTATTGGATAAAGTACATTTTTTAATTATGCTTTAACTGAATAATCAATTCAGTTCCTGTAGCTCAAACAGTAGAGCATGATCCTTTCAACAACCCATTGTTTGATTCACAGTAAATCCATGAAAGCTGTAATCTGAATGCACTTCAAATCCTTTTGGATACAAGCATCTGCCAAATGCATAAATGTAAAGCATTATTATTAATACATCATGAAAGGTCGGCATTATTTTTTTATTTTATGCATTCCCCTGTGTGTTGCTCTGTTATGTACTGTAAATGAAGAGCCTCCTGCTGGTTAAGTCTTCATGATGCAGTGCAGGGTTAATCTGCTAATGGTTGTGGTTAATCTGCTAATGGTTGTAGACATCCAGGTTAAAGAGAGGAGTCCTGTCACCAGCGCTGTCTTAAAAGGATAGTTCACCCAAAATTAAAAATGGTCATTCCCTAAATGAATTCCAGACCTCTGTGAGTTAAGATATTTAAATAAGCTATTTTAAAGAATGTTGGAAACCTGTAACCACTGATGTCCATAGTAGGAAAAACAAACACATTTTTCAAAATATCTTTTTATTTGTTTAATCTCAAACAGGTTTCTAACAAGTCAATGGTGAGTAATTGATGGCACAATTTTCATTTTTGGGTGAACTTTCCCTTTAAGTACACTGTAAAAATTTTAGTTTATGTTGCTTTAACTTATTTTAATAAGTTAATCGGGTTTAAACTAAATTTTTTATTTTATACAAAGTTTAACATACTGTTTTTAGTCAGTTTGATTGATGTAAGTTGATGACTAGAAAAAGTAATTTAATTCAACTAAATTTAAGCCAGCAAGAAAATTTGTATGGTGTAATTGTCACATCCTCCGCACGTTCCCTCAGTTCTAGTCACTACACACAGTCACCATCCACCACACACCACACCCGTGAACAGTCACCAGAGTTCTTATCACCCACACCTGCACCTGCAATCACCCACTCCCTATAAATACTCACCTCATTCAGGTACTCACTGGCTAGAATCAACATTGGATGGTCTCCGCTTCTTGGATCTTCTCCCTGTTGCGCCGATCTCTCCTGTGCTCCTTTGAGGCTTGCTTTACGTACCTGTGGATGCAAACAACCGATTAAGGGAAGTGACTTTTGTTACGTTGGTGATTGCAATGAACTTGAACTTACCTCTTGGACTAATGTGTGAGAGCCTTCAACCCGTTGCACAGCTCACCTGTTTACCCACTGTTTGTGCGTGCTCCACAATAAATACTCACAAAGTAATCCCTGCCTTCTCTCCTTTGTGTGTGTGGCCGTGACAGTAATATGTACTTACATTTCAGATTATTTATTTTGTACTATGCACTGATTATGTGCATGTATTTACACTGTACTTATGTTTATTGGGTCACCCTTTATTTTAATGTACAATTCATGCTATTAACAGACCATTAACTGATACTTTTAGCTCAAACTCCTAATTAGCTACGTATTAATAGTTAGTAACGTAGTAGTTGTGTTTAGGTGTTGGGTAGGATTAGGGATGTAAAATAAGATCATACTTTATAACAGTTAATATTTTAATACATGTCAGGTAATAAGCCACTATTTAATAGGGAGAATTGGTACTAAAACTAAAGTGTTACATCTTAACTCATCATAAAACCAACCCATACCACTAAACCTATCCCTAACTTTACCTGTATCCCACCTCAATAGCCTAATAAATGTCGTGCAATACAATATGAACACAACAAATACATTGAACTTGTTTTTTGACGTAATAGTAGTTGAGCCAAGGTCACTTAAAATAAACTAGGAGCCAAAAATTTACAATGGAAGTCAATGATTATTCATTTTCTTTTCGGCTTAGTCCCTTTATTAATCAGGGGTCGCCACAGTGGAATGAACCGCCAACTTATCCAGCTATGTTTTACGCAGCGGATGCCCTTCCAGCTGCAACCCATCACTGGGAAACACCCATACACTCCCATTCACACACACACCACGGACAATTTTAGCTTACCCAATTCACCTAGCACATGTGTTTGGACTGTAGGGGAAACCGGAGCACCTGGAGGAAACCCACGAGGTGGCGCAGTGGGTAGCAAGAAGGTCGCTGGTTTGAGCCTCGGCTGGATCAGTTGGCATTTCTGTGTGGAGTTTGCATCTTGTGTGGGTTTCCTCTGGATGCTCCGGTTTCCCCCACAAGCACAAACGCATGCTCTATAGGGGAATTGGGTGAGCTAAATTGTCCGTAGTGGATGTGTGAATGAGTGTGTATGGGTGTTTCCCAGTGATGGGTTCCAGCTGGAAGGGCATCCGCTGTGTAAAACATATGCTGGATAAGTTGGTGGTTCATTCCGCCGTGGCGACCCCTGATTAATAAAGGGACTAAACCGAAAAGAAAATGAATGAATGATGATAAAGGTTTGGAACAAGTAAAAGGTAAGTAAACGATGATGAAACTTACTATAAATATATCTAACTTAACTAACTATATATTAACCTTTAACCAACTTCCCATTTAACTAACTAAACTACACAAGATTATATTCAAGCTGCTGGAAGTTCAGAATTTCAGTAACATTTTATTTTAAGTAACAATTATCTCTATTAAACTTATTACCTTCCTATTATTAATATATTAACACTTGTTCTGCATGATCATATTCTACCTTCTACACAATACCTAAACCCAACAACTACTTTAATAACTATTAGTAAGCAGCAAATTCAGAGTGTATTGAGCTAAAAGTCATAATTAATGGTTTGTTAATGGCATGAACTACCTTAAAATAAAGTACGACCAAAAATTTCCCGCAAATAATAGAAATGAAACAAAGACTGAACCCAGAGCTGATACTAAATACAAAACCCATTAATAGATTTGGCCAGCTCATCCGCAAGCTGTTTCCCCATTGGACATGCAAGCTGTTCCCAGATCAGCCAGATGAGAGAGTCGCCCCAAGGGTTTGTGGCTTGTCAACCTGTTTTCAATACAAGACTAACAAGAGCCAGAACTTACAGGAGCTTAAGGTATACAAATGAAGATGTTTTACGGATAATTATCACAATAGTTATCAAACGTTGTGACTGTGTCTAGTTCAGTTATTACTACAGTGTGTTTATGTGTGCATGCACTTATGGTCATCCTGCCTTCTAGGATCTAAATAATGATGTCAGATGCAAGTTTACATAGCTAATGTGTATTAATATGCATTTCCATCCATGCCATGTTTTCTGGAGCAGGTGTTCAAACAGGCTGATGAATAATGAGCCCTTTGCTGGACTCGCTCCAGACTCTGATATAAAGTTTGCTGATATATATTCTACAGCTGTTGTAAATATACTATTAACTGTGTTACACATTTTTCCTCTCAAATATCACTTATTAGTAATAATAATAAAAGGAATGGCTCATTAAATCTTGTTAGTTTTGTTGTTGCCTTTTTAATTGAAAGCTTGAATATTTAGATCATGACTTCATCAATCAAATAACACTGTTCATATAAAACAAACTTAAATGTTTTTAGTTGTTATTTTTAATATCCTGTTTTTACAGACTCAGCATGTGTAATCTCAATGATACCAGCTGTGAAACTGTGGATTTGGCCCTGCGAATACCAAACTCACCCCTGATAGAGCTGGACATGGCTGGCAATGACATCCGGGATTCAGGAGTGAAGCTGCTCTGTGAGGGAATGAAGAGCCCAAACTCTCCGCTGAAGTTACTGAGGTTTGCTACTCAGATGCTGTGTATTTTTTTGTAATTATGGTTGTCAGTCTAAGAAGTTAATTAAAAAAAAATTGTTATTAATGTTTTGTTGAAAATCATGGTTAATGCACTTGGCCCACCCCAGACCTGGGTAAGTCATCTTACGTTTCATACAGCTGATTGTAAATTATCATGATTTTGGAGGAGTTGAAGACTATAGAATGCAGTTTAATGCCCCTAATGTGCAAGATACTAGAGCAAAAATGTCTAGTTGGAGTCTTGTCACATATAAATATGATATAGTTTTTATTCATTCATTCATTTTCTTTTCGGCTTAGTCCCTTTATTAAACTGGGGTCGCCACAGCGGAATGAACCGCCAACTTATCCACCACATGTTTTACACAGTGGATGCCCTTCCAGGCGCAACCCATCACTGGGAAACACCCATACACTCTTGCATTCACACACACACATACATACATACATACACTACGGACAATTTAGCTTACCCAATTCCCCTATAGCGCATGTGTTTGGACTGGCGTATTAAAGGGCGCATTTTTTTCATGAGTTTTGGATGTGGGCAGCATTGTCAAAAGAGGACCAGGAGTCAAGATGCTGTGTGACCTACTGAATGATACAAACTACATGTTAATCTAACTCGATTCAGTACTTCTGTATCTCATTCTGTGAATGTTCTGTGAATCTACAAGTTTACCATGAAGTGTCATAAGAAAGGCACTGTGGAAGGGCTGCTAGATATTGGGGAATATATTATTTATTTATCTAGTTATTGTACATATCAATCTAACTGAGTGGGCCTTTTTTAAATGATAGTTCAGCCAAACATTTACTCACCCCTCATTCAAAACCTATATGATGTACTTTTGTGAAATGCAAAAGAGACTTTCATTCAATTTCATTTCAGATTTTTTTTAAGAGCTTGTTTTTATTTTGTCCATATAATAGAGAGTGGTCACCAAATTCTGTTCTGCAGAAGTTTCTGTGTCACTTCATGCTAATAAAATAAAACAAGTGAAATGTCCAACAGTTAATTTCTTCATTGTGAGTAAATCGAGAAAAAACATTTATAGCAGGGGCGACGCGGTGGCGCAGTGGGTAGTGCTGTCACCTCACAGCAAGAAGGTCACTGGTTCGAGCCTCGGCTGGGACAGTTGTCAAAAATAGTCCCCGTGTTCATGTGGGTTTCCTCCGGGTGCTCCGGTTTCCCCCACAAGTCCAAAGACATGCGCTATAGGTGAATTGGGTAGGTTAAATTGTCCGTAGATTATGTATGTGTGTGAATGGGTGTGTATGGGTGTTTCCCAGTGGTGGGTTGCAGCTGGAAGGGCATCCGCTTGCTGGATAAGTTGGCGGTTCATTCCGCTGTGGCGACCCCAGATTAATAAAGGGACTAAACCGAAAAGAAAATGAATGAATGAATGAAAACATTTATAGCCCACACAATAGCAATTATATAAATTTTAGCTCATATGATCCACGTGAAAAAACAACAGCTTAAAACTTTTCATCAGGTTATAACAGTCCTCATTGAACAGTTTGCCTTTATATATTCACTTTTGAGCGATCAGGAGAGAAAGTAAACCTGTTTTCATTGCTATTTGTCATACAGTGTTTTATACAGAAGGGTAATTTGCAGGAATGTTTCCTTTTTATCTTTTGTTCTCATACCTGTTATATGAAAGCACTCTGTGTGTGTTTTACATGTCTTGTATTTAAATGAGACTGGTGCACCTGTTCTGATCTCAGAAATGTGTATATTATCATAAGAGTGTGTAATATGTTTAATAACTCCAGGCATCTATTATAAATCCAAACCTGTTACTTTGAAGTTAAAAAAAAAAATCTATATTGCAAATAGAAAATGGACGGCTAACTATTTCAGTCTAGAATATATGTTAATCTGCTGAATAATTCATGGCCAAACACACTTGTGTCTGTCCTGACTAATTTAAAAACAAATCAGCACCGACTTCATCAGTGTGTGTGTGCACAAAGTGAGACAGAGCTGAAATTACACTCACATTAATTTTTATAAATAAAGCTACTTAATTAGTAAAGGCTAATTTGTATGAAATAATGTTCAGGCTGCCGTCAGTCCTCCCATTAATATTTTAATTGATTATTGCTGCCTGAGGTGTTTCAGTAGTGTGTTTATTCTTGTTCCATCTAAAAAATCCTTATCATTCTGCAATTATATCGGTCACACGATTTATAATACAACGTTTGAATGTTAAAATGTGTGTTATCGTTACCTGCTCCTATATTTTACTTTCTGAAAGTTTGTGCAAACAGATATTTGTGTATTTATTCACTCTCAGAAATAAAGTACAAAAGCTGTCGCTGGGGTGGTACTTAGTTAAAAGGCACATATTTGTACCTAAAGGGAACAAATCGTACGTAAGAAGTATACCTACTTAAGTTCTGTACAGTTTTTAGATATAAATGTGTGCCTTTTAAAAAGGTACAACCTCACTGACAGCGTTTTAACTTTATTTCTAAAAGTGTAGTGGATGATACCTTTACAGGACAATTAATTTAAAATGTGTGATGCTTTATCTTCAACCCAGGTTCATTCTGAAAACGTACCCCTATATACATTTCTGGAGAGTGCCAAATACGTCACAGGAGGTACGTTTTTTGCAGTTTTTGTTTTAGCGAATCCACCAGAGGCCGCTGTGTACACTTTTTCAGATCTCAAATTTCTCTCGCCAGTGCCATTCACGCCTGATCTTCTCGTGTAAATCCACCAGAGGCTGCTGTCGACTGACTGAATGACTGACCGATCGACTGACCCACCCACTTCCCTAAACCCAACCGACAGTTTTCAAAAGCAATCCAGAAAAAGAAAAGCCCTCGCCTGATTTTTACCACTTTTATAGATTTTACCACATTCTCACCCTGTTATTTACTTGTTTATTTTATTTTTTGGCTTCTGTTTTTGTCTTACCTGCTTTCTGGAACCGTTCTTCGCCAGACTCAAACCCCGCCGCCATGTTTAACTTCACTCTGCGTCTCAAGTCCATCAGCGTATGCAGCGAGCCACTGGACAAACTGGTAACAGCGGGAAAGCTGTCCACATGGAGGTCAGCTGGTAAGAGCGAAAAGGAACGGCGTCATACCGCCCCGTAGCGTTCATTTTAAAGACGAAATGCATCCATATGTACCTCTGGCTACATAATTCGTGATCTCCAGAAATGTATATAGGGCTATGTTTTCAGAAAGATCCTGTGTTGTGTACATTATATTTTGGCTTTTTTAACCTTCAATTTAGCTAAAAAGTCGTTCACTATACCTATTTTTTATCATCTCCACCTCCTGAATAATAAATTCAGCATAAATTATCATGAAATAATTAAATCTATTTGTGTGATTACATTACAAAGGTTACATTATATGAAGACTAATAAGCCTGATTATTGTGAGATGTAGTAAATAATCTGTTCTCTAGAGATTTGGTGTTATTGCATGTTCATTTGTCCCTGTGTGTCGCTCACATGTGGCTCTCCATTATAGAAACAGAAGCCACAGAAATCCAGTTCTCCTTTCATTGCAGCGTCATGGAGGTGCACAGCCTGCTGTGTTCCGTGAAGATAATGCACCATTAGTATATCAGACCCCGAGAACCAGGTTGTGTTCGTCTCAGTGGGCTTTTTCAAAGAGATCTCGGGCGTTGTTAAAACGCTTTCCTTTTGTTGTCACGGCTCTTTTCAGAACCACATTTCTAAGTTCTATTCAGCCAGATGCACAACAAAGAGAAACTGAACAACCTTGCACCACAATGGAGCCCACGTATTATATTTCCATTTCACAATTCAACCATGCTGTTATAGACATGGATACACTGATAATTAAAGCCATGAGAAACATACAGTGTCCAGCGCTTAAAGCTAGTTCGCACTAAAGCAACACATACATTTGAATGATTGTATAATTGCATAATAGTAAGTGATGTTATTACATGGCTGTCTGGAATACTCGATTCTGATTGGCCAGTTGTGACATTACAAGATTTCCAGATAACAACCTCTAAATAACGCAGGCTCATTGGGAACTTTGAATCACCTTGACCGTCAATGAATACGTTAAAATCCATATACTTACATCCACATTCATATTGTAAATGAATAATGCATAGGTTAGTATATGCTCTATTCAGCCGGTTTAGTTTCTGTCAGCTTTGTGTTTTTGATTGTTTGGCGCCATCTTGTGTGTGAATAATTCAAAGGTTAGTGTATACTCCATCAGCTGTTTTAGTGTCTGTCAGCTTTGT
>CAIGQV010000919.1:15626481-15678665 GCA_903798115.1 Danio jaintianensis
GTGTGTGTGTGTGTGTGTGTGTGTGTGTGTGTGTGTGTGTGTGTGTGAAAACGTAACATTCTGTAGTACATTTTAGTTATTGTGTAAGGCCGTTTGGCAGTTTCAGTCATCATACAGTAAGCATCTGTCATCTTCTAATCAATGACATGCAGACTAAACGGTCTCTTGGTCATTGTGTTTTCTATGTGTCTTGGGGTTGTTCTGTATGATGTGATTTGATTGGACGGGAATCACAGAACCGATTATTCTACTTTAGCAATTCACCATAGACAAGAAAAAGAATAATAAAACAGTGACTGCAGGCTGAAGGAAATGAAGTAAAAGTAGATACAGCAGTAAAAATGTATTCAAGTGAAAGTACACATTTTTAAAACTGCTTAGTAAAGTACAATTTCTGAGAAAACCTACTCAATTACAGTAACTTGAGTATTTGTGATTTTGTTACTTCACACCACTGTTGATTACATATGTACGCAGAACAGCTTTTCTTTTTATTTTGCTCAACATGCAATTGCGTAACTTTTTTTTTTACTCAAAGATCCACCTGACATGCAAGATTATGGAGTGTGCATGTTTTCACTTCAGCAGTTGTTCTTATTCTGATGTTCAGGTTATTGAACTCTTACCACCTCATTGACAGATGAGATGAAATACCCATTAATGTGGTCTGTGAACGTTGTGCTGAAGGTCTGAAGTTAATGTTTAAGCGTTCAGAGTGTTTCCCGATGACCTGCTGAGTCACTCCAGCGTAGGCCTGTCACAATATCTGTTTTTTTTGTTGTACGATATATTGCACCAAAATATATTGCAATAAACGATTATTGTCATTTTAAGACCATTTTATGCCACTTATTATATAATGCCAGAATGACAATATAATATCATCATAATGCAAGCACACTCTTCCAAAGAACACATCCTATTTTATTCTTAAGAATATTTCATTTAATTATAGTCATTTTAAGAATTCAATAATGAGGCATTGAAATCGGAATGTAAAAATGCATATCCTAAATAAATAATAATAAATTGACAAAGTGCAAGGTAAAAAGTAACAGAGGCTGTGATATCTGCTGCCAGATCTATTTTCAGTTGTCAGGCACACACATGAAAATATACTATAGTAATTTACAGTAAATACTACAGTGTTTTTGACCACACTGACCCCTCCAATAGAGATGTCGTGCAATCAGCTAAAATGTTGCTAGAATTGTTTTTTATGTATGGGCGATATATTGCATCACCAAAAATGATTGATCTCATGTCCATGTGTTGTGCAATAAGTCGATACATTGATTATTATGACAGGACTACTCCAGTGTTTCTAATGTCTGAGAGTGGTCTTCCTCTGCTTGCTTTCCTTCACTTGCTCCACTATGTCTCCAGTATCAGTCTTTTCTTTATCTCGATGTACATGCACAGCTGCTCTTCTCATGTTAGTAGCACGACCCTGATAATGGATTCTCTGGCAAACGGCTTCTGATTACCTGATTAACTTCCATTAGCTTTTTTTATTTTTTTATCTCCTATGTGCCTGGAGCTAAACATTAGTTTCAGATGCAGACCTGCAGTGCCAGATCTAAATAAGATTAGATGTGAATCTCAGAGAGCTGCCTGTGTGGTGTAGATGTGAACTGTGAGTGCTGAGATCCATGATCAGGCTCATGACAGTATCAGATTTTCTTTTTACGACGTAGTTGTTGAAGCTTTTATCTCGATATATGGTGCTATCATGATTAGTCTTAAGCTGCAAAATGGGGTTAAAACAAAGAATAAAAAAATCAAATAAACTTGTGCTTTATAAAACTTTTGCAATTAATTTCTTTTAATTTAAAAATAAAGTATAATAGGTAACACTTTGCAATCTCTCATAAGTAAACAGTATTTAATGCATTAAAATCAGCATTTAATAATAACCACATTTATTATAGTCACTTTGTTAATGTTAGTGTAAAAAATACAACTCAAATTTATTAGTTGTTAACTCCATTTAATAAAACAATTATTGTACTTCAATCATTTGGGTTTTTAATGAAAATCTGTCAGTACAATAATCTGAACATTTTTAAAACACTCAAAGTTAAAATAAATAATACTTCACTGTATTTTGAAGTGCCTAAAATAACTATTATGCATGTTCATTATCTCAGTATATTGTGTTTTTGAATATCGGCACTAATACAAGTCTGCTATCATGTCTGATGTGTTTTAGAGGATGGGACAAACTACCAGGACTTGCTGCATGAGATGACCGGGCAGAAAACTGTGCCTAATGTCTTCATCAACAAGAAACACATCGGAGGCTGTGACAAAACTCTGAAGGTTTGGGGTTTTCTGTCTGGTTTCTACATGTGCTACAGTGGTGCTTTTTTGCCTAGATATTTCATTATGTCTGTATGCTGTCAGCGTAGATGAGACTGAATAATTGAATTAGTTTATTTGTTGTTTTTAAAGCAGGTGCAGAGGGATTAATCAGCAGAGATGGGCAGTATTTTAATTAAATGTAAATTTCAAATACGTATTTAGATTAGTGGTAATTTTATTATTTCTTTTATTTTCTAGACCGAAAGATAATCTGCTGTTATTTGTCATTTTATATATAACAGAGACAAATATTATATAAAGTGACAAATACATAATTTTATTCTCATAGTATAACTTCGATCGTCCAGGCTTATTTTTTTGGCTAGATGTAAATTAATCATGCAGTGATCTTATTAGAAAAAAGTAAAGAAAGAAGCTGCTTTGGCGCTCGCTGCACTTTAGGATAAAGATTGAGGTGAACTATACCCTTTTATAAGATTTTGGATACTTTATAAGATGGAAGGAATAAGCTGTGCTGCTCTAATTTTTTAGTCTTGCAATTTGCGAGTAAGTTTGGTTTTGTAAATAACATTAGTTAACCTGGATATGTTTGTTTCTAATAATAAAATGCATTTTTGGCAGTTAAATATATGCTTTTCTGCTGTTAATCTTTGTTAATGTGACAATTTTGCCAAGACAGGCATTGACAAAATTCATGACAGTCAGTTATGTCCTAAATAAACAGCTGGGAGAAAAAAACAATTCATAAATTGCATCCGTGCATTCATTTAACTAGCAGCAGCTTGATATACTTACACATGTCTTCATTTTAAAAGGAAAGAAAGAAATTGTACTGCTCTGTGCTTCAAACTATTGCAATGATAATTTTACTTATTATTATATAACAGGATTTTAAATATAATATTTAGTATTTTAAATGTACATTTAAGTATTTGTATATACTACTTCAGTGTATTTGTGCCCATCTTGGGCGTTTTGCTAACTCTTTACTGACATAAAATTTCTATATTATATTTGTTTTCACTCTCAGATTTTTATGGTATTACTTTTATGGTAATTTCAACAGCTTTATTGAATGGAAAAGCATAACAGTAACTACTGCAGTTACAATAGCATAATGTCTATAATAAGATCATTACAAAAGAGTTTTCTAATGTATGTAGTGTTGTATTTAGTATGAAGTGTTAATTTTCCATTTCACAAAGCAGTTCTTGCTTGATGACTTCTAGAGGAGCTGAGGGTCATGAGTGGCTGAGCTAGTACTGAATGTTCTTCTCTCAAACACACCCACACACACCCCTTTAGTCGCAGTAGAAGAATAAAGTCATTATTATTATTATTATATATAATTAACTTATTTCAACATTTCTGGAGGTCAACTAGAATTTATTTTCACATTTAATTAATAAAATTGTCATTGATTCAGGTTGAGACTTTGTTCTATAAAGGGCAGTTTCACACTCAGCAGTTTCTTATGCATTAGTGTGTCTGTAGATTTTTATGGGTGTGGTTTTTAAGCTAATTCCAATGAAATCCCAGAGTCTAATGGTAGATTATGTTCTGTTGTTGTTAGTGTAATAAAAAATTCTTATTATTTTCCTATTGTTTTTATTCATTTAATGTTTTATCTTTGAGTGGATTTGTTGCACATACTGGTATTATCAGCAGTGGGAATTGCTATAGTAATGCAAGTAATCATAAGCAGCAGTATAAAGTAATGTAGCTGCTTTTTTGTAACCACTTATTTTAGTGTTACTTGTCTCGTTGTTCGACACGCTACTTGTTTGAACTGAGAATCATGCATATTTACATGCAGTAACCCTATACTTTAATCCTAACCTCTCATATTATATAGTAGGGGTACATGTATTGATAGTTTTTAAAGTTTCCCAATAGGCTTTCAGGACTCTAGTTTACTTAATCTGTTACTTTTAAATCGATAAAATGAAATTAACCAGAATTCACGTATTCACGGTATTTATTTATTTTTTTTACCAGGTTGTGGATCCTTTTGAGGACTTCATTGTGTGCTAAAACATGGTTCATTTATCTGTTGAATGTGTTAGTTAGCTGATCAGATGGCTGCTTGTAGCGTCTATTAAAAACAGGCACAGATGATCAGACGTTTCTATCAGTAATGCATGTGTCTGTAGATCTGTCAGCTGTCTATAAAAGCCTTTGACAATGGCGTGCAAAGCATCTCTGTGGGAAAGACCTTCAGTAATAGAGCTGAATAATGCACAAGCACCTCTTCATGATGCCTCTTATCAGCATGCTTTTTATGCTGCTAATGATTGGTTTGTTGTTGTGGTAACAGGCACACAAAGATGGCGTCCTGCAGAAGCTGTTGGGCGAAGGGAGTGAAGTGTACGATTATGACCTCATCGTCATCGGTGGTGGATCAGGTGGTCTGGCTTGTTCAAAGGTGAGTTTGGTTTCAAAGAGGCTAAAAGATCCTTCACTTATGAAGCTGCTTAAATACTGTATGTGTGTGTTGGGTTAATTCAGGTCATTCGGGCCATTTGACCTTCTCTATCTCAAACTGAGGCTCAGGTTACATTGATTTGCCATGTTTTAGATGTTGATGTTATAGCTGTAATGAACGTGTATGTATTTGTGTGCATGAAATGTATACAAGCTAGGACTGGACGATATGGATTATTATAATTTTTTTAATAAATCCCAGATTTCTGATTTATTTTTTTCCCACCAAAAAAATGCTGCATCCCTATAGGTTATTAACCTGTGTAATTAGCTTAAGCCTATCATAATCATTTAATTATAGGAGGTAAAAAATGCTAAAGAAAAAAAACTTTACCTCAAGAACCTGGCTAGCTGTCATTTAAAGATAAAATTTAGCAAGTTCTATTTGCAATTGGATACAAGACTTTTATAATAATAATGTCAATTAAACCATTTTAGAAGGTAGCGTTGGAACAAAAGTGCCAATTTTAAAATCAATTTATCGCTCAGCCCTAATACAAGCATATTCGTTTTATTGACTTGCAGTACAAAACTGTATGTAAAAAATGTACTTGATTTCGTGGTCTGCTGAAATTCTTGATTCTGATTGGCTGGAAGGTGTGTAGTAAGGAGTGATTGACGGCAGGCCATTGATTTATTTATTTTTTTATTAATTTTTTTTACATGATGCACACTGCTTATTTTTCATTTGACTGTTATAACTGAAATTATTCAGTGAAGTGATATGGAGCTGTAATACAGTCTAAACCTGCTGGAACTACTTTAGCTGTGCGTTTATCTGAAAATAATGGCACACCTTATTATTCGCATTGGGTTGTTACTTAGAGTTTACTTACAGCATAAAATGTTAGCCGAACTCTGTAAGGTTTTGTGCATGAATGGTGTTTTTTATTTATTTACTTAATTTTTTTTTAACATGTATCTCCTTCCTGCCCAAACAGGAAGCAGCAACCTTAGGTAAAAAGGTTATGGTTCTGGATTATGTTGTCCCAACACCACAGGGCACAGCCTGGGGTGAGTATTCTGCTATAACGAATACTAAAGTATAATAAAATATAAATATGTACTTGTAGTAAGGTCTTAAGTTGTCTCCTCCAGGTCTGGGCGGCACATGTGTGAATGTAGGCTGTATTCCTAAGAAACTGATGCACCAAACGGCCCTGCTGGGCACAGCCATGGAGGACGCACGCAAGTTTGGCTGGGAGTTTGCTGAACAGGGTGAGCCATAAATTCTACACTGCTATGAAGTTGTTCATGGTACATGGTGGTACATGTGTGAAAGAGATCTGGGGTTTGTTAAACACTGCAATCCAGGCTGTAGAGCCAGACAAGAATTGCATCACATGATTGAATGCACTGCAGATAGAAATGGCTTTAAGAAGCGCATGTCAGATTTAACTGCTAAGTAATATGAGTTTACAGCAATAAGGGGTTTTTTATGTTATGATGCAATTCTGAGATTTCTGCTATGAAGACATCACTGTTGCAGGTTGAGTTCCTCTTTCCTCATGTAACACAAAGCACATATAACATGTAATGCATAACTTTCCTTCTTGCTCCTACAAATATGTTCTCATAAAACATTGCTCTTTATTAAAGTGACGCACAACTGGGAAACAATGACGGCTGCAGTGAATAACTACATTGGATCACTGAACTGGGGCTACAGGGTTTCCCTAAGGGACAAAAACGTCAACTATGTCAACGCCTATGCTGAGTTTGTGGAGCCACACAAGATTAAGGCAAGTGTGTTCTGACCCAGCAAACCAATTATACCCAGAAACTGTTGTCATATTCATAACAATATGCATTATGAATTACAATGAGTTTAAGATTTAAAGCTTAATTGGATGAGATTCATTACAGGTCCATATACAGTGTGATGTTTTTACTAGTTCATTTAGTTGTTTTTTTAATAGACTAAAATAAGTAGTTTGTTTGTTTTAGAGATGAATGTAAAGACTGAGTACTTCCGTTTGCAGCAGAACATGCAAAAGATGTTGATCCTTTGTGTTTATGGCTGCATCTATGTTTTTGTAAATGGCAACTCTATGGCATGCTATAAATTGAATTTAGTTTAAACCAGTCACATTTAGGGATTTGCAGGTCTAGTCAACTAATAACTTAATGTTAGTAATTGTTAATAGTTTGCGTACGCCTATTTCAATCCACAAAAAAGCATGGTTTGAGTAAGTTAAATGACCACTGTTGCATTATTTTGATATAACCTACACAAGTCAGATTTATTTATAGAACGCCACCTTTCACAGACAAGAATTCACATTTACACTATTTACAATAAAAGGATAAAACAGATTAAATATCAGCTGTACAAATGCCACAGAAACTTCTTTTGAAGTGTTTTTTAAATGGTTCTACAGAGCCCCTTCTTCTGTTTCTAAAAGCCATTTTAATTCTGTCTTGATAAACTTTCCCTATAGTTTGTAACTTGTTTAATTGAAGTTTTCTATTGTCAGATCTTTCAATTAAATTTTAGAAATTGCTATGCATTATCTGATGTTGAGTGCAGGTTTTTAAAATTTATTATTATTATTATTATAATTTTTTATTATTATTATTGTACCACCTAAAATTAAATTATTATTATAATGTGAGAAACTTGCTGTATATTCATGTCCTATTTTTAGTGGAATTCATTGAGGGATTTGATCATGTGCTTAATTGAATAAGTATTTTAAGTGTAGTCTATTGTATACACGAATATTTTTTATTTTATTTTAGGCTTTAATTCCATTTAAACAACATTGAAATTAGTCTTAATTGCATACATCTCCAGTCACAACATGCCTAAAGCGGCTCTTACTTATTATTAGTTTGCTCTTCTCAACAGGCCACAAACAAGCGTGGTAAAGAGACGTTCTACACTGCGGCTCAGTTTGTCCTGGCGACTGGAGAAAGGCCTCGTTACCTGGGCATCCCGGGAGACAAAGAGTTCTGCATCACCAGGTGAGCTGAAACTCTGAGCTCAGCACGGTAAACCTCCTCTGGAGAGCCGGATAAATGCAGCTGGACCTCAGGGGGTCATTACTGCAGCTGTGCTGATTTATTTACAGGATTTATTGATTAAAGCTGATTCATTCTCACTCGCCAAGGGAACGAAAGCTTCCCCTGATCAGGGTTTGTACAGGTGCTGGAAATGCTTGAGCTTTAATCTAGTGTTTTCAAGATTTGAAAAGTGCTTAGTTTTTTAATAAAGTGCTTGAAAAATTTAATTGTGTTGCTTTCATAATAATTTGTTACAAAATGGGTAATAATAGTTGCCTATTTAAATAAAAATATCTATATTTTTCTATTGCACAAAATGAATAATCTGCAAATGTGCCAGTAGTGATCTGCATTTTATTTATTTATTTTATTTACCCGCTTTTTGCTTAAACAGTGGGTGAAGACAATGCATGGAGATTCATGAGTAAACAATGCATGAAATAAATATAAATAATTTAAGAAGAAAGATGACATTTAAGATGCGAGTAAGTTACATTTATGAAACTTAATGAGAGTAAAAAAAATTTTTTAGCATACTACACTGTAGGAGGAGGATTTCCATCTGTGCTTAGAATTTATTTATTTATTTTTATTTATTTTTTTATTTTTTTACAGAGTTGCTAGACATTGAGTTCCCTAAATACAGTGAAACCAATGAGCACAGATACTGCTGCTTAATTGCTTTTCACATATAATGAAAACTGCTCCAGATTATAAAAGTACAATAGACCCTTTTTCCATCAGATTATGAAATTGGTTAGTATGAGTTTGAGATGAAGTGTAAACCTCACATTTTTTAATATATATATATATATATATATATACACACTGAGATCAGATTATATGTGATTCTGAAAAGCACAGTCATAAACATGATCTAAGTGACCACAGTCTGCAAATTTCCTTCATAATTTAAGCCAGGATTACCTCTGAAGTTGGACAAAATCATAAATAATGTATGTTAATACACTTGTTGTAGGTCATTTCTTATATTTAATTATTATTATTTTTTTAATGTACTACAGTAGTCAACATTTGAAGTGGATCAAAAAATCAGCTGGTATGATATTTAAAGAGATCGTTTTCACAAATATGAAAATGTACTTATTTGCTCACTCTCAAGTGTTCCTAAATATTTGAGGTTTTTTTTTTTATAAAGCCTTCTATAGTTTTTTTTTTTTTTCTAGTATGAGAGTCAGTAATGTCAAATTTAATTGTGAACTATCCCTTTAACTGTACTTCATAATGTTTGCCTACATTTGAGGAATGTATAATCCATCTCTGCTGTGTTTTTGTTGGTTTTTCATACAGTGATGATCTGTTCTCATTGCCCTACTGTCCTGGGAAGACTCTTGTGGTGGGAGCGTCGTATGTGGCTCTGGAGTGTGGTGGTTTTCTGGCCGGTTTGGGGCTGGATGTTACCATCATGGTTCGCTCTATTCTGCTGAGAGGCTTTGATCAGGACATGGCCGACCGTGCAGGAGAATACATGGAGACACACGGGGTCAAATTCCTCAGGAAGTTTGTTCCTACTAAGGTTTGTTCTCGTGTGTGTATGTGTGTGCTGTTAAACATTACTGAAATCTTAAATGATGCCTTATCGGTCGCAGCTGTGGTTATGAAATGCTCTCGAGGAGGAGTATTATAATCATGGTCTCTTTACACATGCAGTTGATAAAGCATCAGTGATTTCAGTGTGTGTTTTTCCACAGATCGAACAGCTAGAAGCTGGAACTCCTGGCCGAATTAAAGTGACCGCTAAATCAACCGAGAGTGAGGAAATCATTGCAGGAGAATACAACACTGTGAGTGTGACGCCTGTTGGACACAACGTAAAACTAGTGCAAAAATGAATCTCGATTAATTGCATCCAAAATATAAGTTTGTTTTGACGTGTGTGTGTACAATAGAAATACACACATACATGCATATATTTGAGAATGTTTATTTACATTTCAATATAAATTATATATAATTTTGAATATCTATGCAACAAAATTGTTTTGTATAGGTGTGTCACATACATAATTAATATAATAACAATATATATAATACACACATATATATTATGTCAAAAACTCTTATTTTGGATGTGATTAATCCTTGCCCATCAGTAAAAATTAGCTTCAGAAATCATTCAAATACATCTGAGTCTTTCACAGAACATTTTAAGGCTAAAAGTACAGGGTGTTCGTGGAGTCTTGAAAATTATTAAAAGTTTATCAATCAGTTTAGAGAAAATTAAGGCCCTATAAGAAGTATAAATAAGTCATTTTATATATATTTTTCTAATGTCCACATTTAAGACATGTAATTTTTTAGATGCCAATACATTCAGACATTAAGTACATTTCAAATATTTAAGTTAATGTGTTGAAGGGGTAAATCTTCACAATACGGTTGTATTAATGTATTTACTAACATGAACAAACAATGGACAATACATTTATTTCAGTATTCGTTCATGTTAGTTACTGAAAATACAATATTCATTGATAGTTCATGTTAACTCACAGTGCATTAGCTAATATAACCAAGCATGAATTTGGATGTTAATAAAATGCATTAATAGATGTACAGCAATTATTATTAATCAGCGTTTAACAAGTATTGTTCATTATTAGTTCATGTTAGCATAACTTATGAAACCTTATTGTAAAGTGTGACCATTGAAGCTAAAAAGTACTTGTCCGTTTGTTGTAAAAGTACAGTGTCATGTCCAAAGTTGATGTGGTTTCTTAGAAGTCACTGGGAAACCTGAGCTGTTGGAAAAAGACTGCAGATCTTTAACAAAAACACTTGACAATTAGTGCTTTTGAAAGCATCAGTATAAACATTGCTGTACAGTTATTCAAGAGTGTGAGGCTGGACTGCTGCTAATGATGAATGTTTGATATTTCCTTTTAATAATAGGTCACATTCCTTTTAATGATGTGTTTTGTTTCTTCTCTTGTCTGTTTATCTTAGGTGTTGATAGCAGTGGGTCGTGACGCCTGTACAGGAAAGATCGGTCTGGACAAGGCGGGAGTTAAAATCAATGAGAAGTATGTGCTGCTGTTATGAATGGTTGGTCATTTGTCCTCACAGCCCCGCCCATAGCCTCAAAACAAAGTCCTTGCTGTCATTGTAGCATTGAGTGGGCGTGGCCAAAGTGAGTAATGGAGGCAGGATCTGGAAAGTCACAGTGAATCAGCAGTATTTAGTTCTGGGAAATGTCCAGGAATTGACCAGAAAAAAGTGTGTGGAGTGCGCTTTCTGGATGAATTAAGAAAAGTATTTCCATTGAGTGTGTGGCATGGATTGTATTAATGCACTCAATGACTCCTCCTGAAGGATTAGTGCAGCACAGAGCTTTTAGATCTGTTCTGAGCAGTCATATGACTCCGTATGACCCACACACACACACATGAGAATGATGCACAGCTCTTTTATGGCTCTTTTGTATGAGTAACTCGCTGATCTTTATGACTCAAGTGCTTTAAATTGAATTGCTCATGCTGACTTTACTTGCTAAATCAGTTCTGCTGTACATTGTGTTTTGAAAAGCATCAGAGACTTGCCAAATATACTGGAGGATTA
Source organism: Danio jaintianensis (assembly GCA_903798115.1). Lineage (NCBI taxonomy): Eukaryota > Metazoa > Chordata > Actinopteri > Cypriniformes > Danionidae > Danio > Danio jaintianensis. Next base: position 15,637,876 of record CAIGQV010000919.1, read on the forward strand.
TTGTGCATTTGTTGCATTAATTCTGAAGCGGTCAGGCTTGTCTTAAATTGCAGAAGTGTGCTAATGTAATGTGGCTGTTACATTTTAAGTGAGCTTTTTTTGTTTTGTTATATTTGTGGTTTAGACGCACTGCTTTTTAGTTATTGAATAATAGGAAACATGAATGCAGATAGAAACCGATACAGATCAACCATTAGAAGTGAGTGTGACAGACTTTTAATGATCATATTTCACTGTTGTTTGTTTAAATCTTGAATTGCAGTACATTTTATGTATCAACCACCACTGTCAGCTGTTTCTTATTATTTTCCTTTATTATTATTATTATTATTATTACTATTATTATCAGTGTGAAATAATGGTCCTTTAGTCCAGGGATCTTTTTAGATGCTACAGACCCTCAAATATTATTAATTGTGCAAGACACCAGTCTTAAAATTCGAAAGGCATGTTGTAGAGCTTTTTTAAATATCATCTTATTATTATTATTATTATTGTTGTTGTTGTTGTGTAAAAATCGATCTAAAATATTTAGGAAATGCTTAATTTTTACGTTATATTACCTTTTTTTTTCTCTATAGTACCATATTAATTTATTTACATCAATTTATTTACTTATTTTAATCTAATTTGTATACACTTGCTTGTCTTATTGACTTTTTTGTTGTCATTGTTTCTTATTCTAAAGTTTATATATAAATAAATAAAATAAATATTATATTGTAAAACCACAACCTTTTTATTAGCTTTTTTAAAATAATTTTTCTCAATGTTTCCACAGACCCTCAGGCACCTATAGCTTAATCTGATTTTTACTGTGAGAAATATTGTTATAAATGGGTTTGAAATATTGTTTAAGAAATTATTAGTTTGTACGAAGTTATATCAATCTTTTTGTTTTGTTTTTATATACTCTTTACAGTATCATATTTATTTACTTTAATTTATTTTTTGCATGTATAAATCTTAAATATTTTAATGGTATTTAATAGTTTGTCTGTGGTATTCTGATATTCATGTTTAAATAAATGTCATAATTTTATAATAGAATATTTACTTTATTAATTAAATGCATTAGTGATTTATTTTTTTCTTTAAAAGTTTCCCCACGCCCTCTTAACACACATTTGCACGCCTCCATTTTTAAGCGTTCAGTCCAGAAGTCTGTGCCTTTGCTCTTCGCAGTTATTCATAATCTTCTGTTTCTCTGTCTAGGAATGGGAAGATTCCAGTGAATGATGAGGAGCAAACCAACATTCCTCACATCTACGCCATTGGAGACATTCTTGAGGGAAAGTGGGAGCTCACACCAGTAGCCATACAGGCTGGAAAACTGCTGGCCCGCAGACTGTACGCCGGAGCAACCCTGAAGGTGAGGAGACATCCTGAACACAGTCCAGGTTATACGCAGGGCCAGGCAGAATCTTTGGAGACATTTTTTTGTGCAGAATTGTGTATTTATGTGGAATGTTTTTAGGAAGTATAGCAACTAAACTTATAATATGAAATTTAAAAATATATACTTATTTTTTTACAATGCAAATCCGATTAGATCCACTTGTTGAACAAAGTTTCTCATATAATATATCTACTAAAAGACTGAAAATCTTACATTGCAAACTTTAATGTCATTAAATCATATAAACATTTTGCAGTCAATAATAAATAAAATAAAAACAGTAAAAAATGCAGTCTTAAAATTTGTCAATAATTTTAGTGAAATTAACATTAAACTGAATAAATTTATATTCACGTACATTTACGCAAGTAAATAAATAGATTGAATGATGGCCCTATAATTAGTAATTAACAGTAAGTAGGGACAGACAAAATTTGCTGGCTTTTTATTATTATTATTATTATTATTATTATTCACCATTTCTGTTGAGAATATTGTAAAAAAAAAAATAATAATTGGGAATGATTTTGAGTACAGTAACTACACTTAAAACATGAAGAAATGTTTTTTGTTTTTTCATTAATTCATTTTCTTATCCAGCTTATGTTTTACGCAGCGGATGCCCTTCCAACTGCAACCCATCACTGGGAAACACCCATACACTCCCATTCACACACATACACTACAGACAATTTAGCCTACCCAATTCCCCTATAGCGCATGTGTTTGGACTTGTGGGAGAAACCGGAGCACCCGGAGGAAACCCACGTCAACACTGGGAGAACATGCAAACTCCACACAGAAATGCCAGCTGACCCAGCCGGGGCTCAAACCAGCAACCTTCTTGCTGTGAGGTGACAGTGCTACCCACTGTGCCACCGTGTCACCCTTTTTTTTTTTTTTTTTTTTTTTTAAGCTTAAGGTTTACAATGCAAATCCAATTAGATCCACTTGTTTGGTAAACAAAGCAAGTTTCTTAAATAACTACTTTCTTATATAACTCTACTGAAAGACAGAAAATATGACCTCACAAACTGTATTGTAAATGTATAATATAAACTATATAATAGTTAAATGTATAATATTTGCGCATTAGTCAATTATGTGAACAATAACAATGGTCCTAACATATTTCCTGTTTTACATTTTGAATTTCCATAGCTTCTGAGAATCTTAGATAAATAATGTTATGACAGCTGTTTTAACGTCAAGTTAAGATTGAAATGCCTCTTGTTACAGTTAGGAAATAGTTTAACAACAAGCAGGAAATGTTCATGGACCAATGACGTCATCACATTGAAACGATCTATAAAAGCTGTGGATTTCTGCATGCTCCGTTTTGGTGTGGGCCTGGTTATAAGCAGTAAATGATGTTTTATTTCTTTCTTGTGCTGTCCAGTGTGATTATGTGAACGTCCCCACCACTGTCTTCACTCCTATGGAATACGGCAGCTGTGGACACCCAGAGGAAAAGGCCATCCAGATCTATGGACAGGAGAACATCGAGGTGTGTGTGTGCATGCGTGCTCAGGCTGGAGATAATTTAATCTGTTATATTAGGGCCAATTATACCTGGTCACTTGGATTTTTATTTATTTATTTATTTTTATTTTTATTCTGATGGTATAGCAATCCAATCTTGAAATAGACAGGTGTGAATGCACTCGAGAGCGATATTATAAATCCAAATGCTCAAACCAATTGAAAACGTGTTCAGGGGCGCATTCTAGATGAAACTGGACAGGTCTAAAATGTAGGGGTGTCAAAATTAATTGTTTATTTGGTGCTCCGCAATGCAGATGCGGACAATTCAGTATCGGTTCAGTAATAGATCCTAACCGGTTATTACGTACTGACGTCAGGGAGGCGAGTGCCAGTGATTAAAACGCTCCAACTACTTAAAAAAAACAAAACACAGAAACTGTGGACAATTTACTGCATGTAAGTTTGCTGCTCTTTCACTGACACTGAAGTTACAGCAGAAGCCCCTGTTTCACTGCTATGGAGAAAATGAAAGCTGTAAACTTCACTCTCACACACTCCCTGACTGTGGCCCTTTGACCTGCTGTCGTGAGGTAATGTTTCCTCTCCTCTCGGCTGTTAAAGCGATACTTGTGGATCAATTCAATTCATCTTTATTTCTATAGCGCTTTTACAATGTAGATTGTGTCAAAGCAGCTTCACATAGAAGATTATAGTGAATTGGAATGGTGTCCGTTCAGTTTTTAGAGTTTAAGTTCAGTTCTGTGTGGTTTAAATTTTCACTGCTGAGAGTCCAAACACTGAAGAGCAAATCCATCGATGCGCAGCTCTACAAGTCCCGAATCATGCAAGCCAGTGGCGACAGCGGCGAGGAACTAACTTCACCAATTTGCGAAAGTGAAGGGAAAAAAAACCTCGAGAGAAACCAGGCTCAGTTGAGCACGACCATTTGTCCTATGGCCAAACATCTTGTGCAGAGCTGCAGTCTAGGCGCCGGAAGCTGGTGAACGCTGGACGAGCATGTCTGCAGAGCGAGTTTTCTCCACCACGTCTATCATGGATCAGCTGTGATCGCTGCTTCTGTTTATCAGTGTCACTCATCGGTGAACCGCGCCAGAGCATTAGAGCCAATCGCAGCCTTTTCAGTTGAGCTCGTGACCTATCACAGGCGTTTAAGAACCCGCTCGACAATATTTACATTCGTTTATTTGCTATATATGCTCATGTTGCTCTGTGCATGTACTTGAGTTTTGTTTGATACATTCAAATGTTTTCTTTGAGCAGGTAAAATTAAATACAGTTCATATATCTGACTGCTTGTATTAAAGGACAAAATTGTATTATAAATATATAAATATAAACATATAAACATATAAAAATTCTTGTGCTGTGAAGTAAAATTGTGGATGGAAAGCATTGTCAATGCACAATGATGCACCGACATATCGAATTGAACCAAATCGATGACTTGGTAATCGTAACCGAACCAAATTGTGAGACCAGTGTAGGTTCACACCTCTACTAAAATGCATATGGTTGTTGAAAATGTAAAATAATAAACATTTGAGCGTGTGTTATAGGCTATATGACATAGTTGGATATAACAAATGCTGTCCCCTTTAATAATGTGTGCCGGTAATGACTATGTTTTTAATGATGTGCTGGTAATGATTGTGTTTGTGTCTCTGCAGATTTATCACAGTCTGTTCTGGCCTCTGGAGTTCACCGTTCCCGGACGGGACAATAACAAGTGCTATGCCAAGATCATCTGCAATAAACTGGACAATGTAAGACACTCACCAGTCTACAGTTTATTTTGTGTTTTACAGTCCACACTCCATTTTTGACTGTGCTTGTACAGTATGATGTACAGCAGTTAAACAAACAATGCTCTTCTGTGGCCTTAATTCTTAGAAATCATTTTAAGTCGTTGAAATTGAAACGCAAATATTAAGATACAAAAAGCAGAATTGTTTTCTCTGGTAACTAACTTTAATTACTATATTTTTTTTATTTTTTTTATTTTATTTTTTTATTCACTAAATGGAGTAAGCTTTTAATATCAAGCTAAACTCAACATCTAAAAATAGGGGCTAATTGAAAATGTCAATTCTATAATATATTATATATTAAATATAAATAAATAAATAAATAAAAAAACACTGAGAAGCATTAAGTAGCATTCATGGATTTCCTGGCAAACTCATATTGCCCTAATTATATAAATTATTGCTGTTTTGTGTTGGCAAATTCATTCATTCATATATTTTTTTTGGCTTAGTCCTTTTATTAATCTGGGGTCGCCACAGCGGAATGAACCGCCATTTTATCCAGCATATGTTTTACACAGTGGATGCCCACAGTGGAAACACCCATACACTCTCATTTACACTCATACACTACAGCTAATTTAGCTTACCCAATTCACCTATAGCGCATGTGTTTGGACTTGTGGGGGAAACCGTAGCACCCGGAGGAAACCCACGCCAACACAAGGACAACATGCAAACTCCACACAGAAATGCCAACTGACCCAGCCGAGGCTCGAACCAGCGACCTTCTTGCTGTGAAGCGACAGCGCTACCCACTGCACCAATGCGCCACCCTTGTCAAATTTAGTAAATGAATAATAAATAAATATTGCTAAAAGAAATGTTAGCATTTGAGATTAAATCGTCTGGATCTAATAACATAATCAGCTTTTAAACAATCACTTGCTTTGACGACCAGAGTATATTACTGGATTTCTGATTAAGGATTATGCATAAATTGTTAACTAACACTCGCAAAAAAAAAAAAAAGATTTATTTATTTATTAATTTTTTTTTAAGAAATTTTATTATTATTATTATTATTATTATTTATTTATTTTTTATTATTATTTAAAGAAATTTTATTATTTTTTTTTAATATTAATATTTTTTATTTTTTATTTTAATTTTATTTTAATTATTTGTTCTAACAATAGCAATACTTCTGAAATTTTGAAATCTTACTCGCACACACTTAAAATAAAAAGACAACATTTACAGATTATAAAGTACATTTCAGAATTATTATTATTATTATTATTATTATTAGATGATAATATAAGTCTTACTCGCAAATACTTTTATACAAAAAAGAACAGACAAATGTTTATATATATCATTCTGTCATCTGATGCCTGTGTAGCAAATGCTGTAAATATGGTTTCAGATTGTCTGTATGAGCTGTACTAGTTAATTTTTCAGGCTTGTTGGAGTGACTGATTCACATTAAGATATGTTGCATGAATGAATTGCATGTGTAAGCGTCTCTGTGCTGATCTGTGTGCAGCTGCGTGTGATTGGCTTCCACTATCTGGGTCCTAATGCTGGTGAAGTCACGCAGGGATTCGGAGCCGCTATGAAGTGTGGAATAACCAAAGATCAGCTAGACAACACCATTGGCATTCACCCCACCTGTGCTGAGGTGTGTTTCTCATTGATATAACACTTGATGCTGTTGATAGTTCATGCTTTCACTGCACAGGTCGAAGTTTGGGGGAAAAAATAATAATAATAATTCTCTGCTCAATAAGGCTAGGTTTACTTGATTAAAAGCAACAGTAAAACTAATTAAGACTATTACTACTAATTTAAAGAGCTATGTTTTATAAATTGGTTTATTTATGGTTCTTTGTGTGGGAGACAGTTTAAAAGTAGTGGTAGTAAGGTAGTAGCAGCAGCAGCGGTAGTAGTTATAGTGGTGATAGTAGTAGTAGACCACAAGTTTCAAAGACAATTTGATGCATTCTTGTTAAATAGAAGTATGAATGGTGGTGTATAAATATAAAGCTGCAGAATTGACAACTGTTTTAAACATTAAAAGTGTTAATCATTAAATCTTGATCACAACAGGACAATTATTGCACGTTATTATCGGCAACATTTAATGCCTCGTGACTAAACAAAGCTGAAACTTCACACACACTAAGGACTAGGGCTGCACGATATGAAAAAAAAATCTGACATTGCAATATTTTGTTTTGCTGCAATTATATATTGCGATACGAATATAAATTCACCAGATGATGTAAATGGCTCTATTTGGAAAGATTTCATTAATTTAGATCAACCAGGGAGATCAAGACCTTTTATGTGGTGCGTCTGCATAAAATGTAAAGAAATTTACAAAAAATATAAGTTAAATAAACAGTGCTTTATGGTTTTCTGGGGGGTGTAACAGTATTCAAGTAAAGAAATTGAGCAATCAAAAGTAAAATAACATGCTAATTGTATAAATAATAAGAAATAATATCTTTATTTTTAAATCTTTAATAATCCTACGATGTGACTATTATAGTACACACATTGCGATATCGATGCTCAAATGATATATTATTCAGCCCTACTAGGGACATCAGAGACTTATTTTACATCTTGTAAAAAGGGCCATAATAGGTCCCCTTTAAGCGCTGTCTAAAGTCAGAGTGATTTTGCATGTTATATATATTTTTTTACAGCATTTCCTATTATATTTTATAATATAAATGTGTAAAGCAAAGCACCGTTGTCCAGTATCTTGCCTAATTAACTTTCCTAGTTAAGCCTTTAAATTGTACATAAAGCTGAATTACTAGCATCTTGCAAAAACTAGTAAAATATGTACGATCATCATGATAAAGACAAGAAATTAGTTATTATAAATTAGATATTGAAATTGTTTAAAAGGGTCTTAAACTCTGTTCTCTCCATTAAACAGAACTTTTAATAATTACACGTAATACATTTAGGGTTATTCATTTGGTCTTCAACTGTAGGATCTATTAAATTATTTCCCTATACGTCTCTATCCTTAACATGTTTTGCATGTAACTCTGCTTAAAATGAATGCTGATAAATCACTGTGAAAAATGCTGGTGATGAGTATGAGCGATAAACGCTCGTGCGCATGAGGCTTTCTGAAGACACTGAAGAGTTAAAAATTCTGATTTACTTAACAACAATGAAGTACATTTTCTAATGCATAACAAAAGGAAAAAGTTTTTTTTATTTACAAAAATTAAATAAACAATTATATTTTAACAAATATGCTATTTTTTTTACAGTACTTTTTGATCTAAAAATCGAATTTTGAGCATAAAAATCCACAAAATCAGATTTTTTTCCGAATTTTAAACCTGCATTGCTGTTTTTTCCCCACACACAAGCCAATGTGTTGTTGTTGTTCTCATGTGTCTGCAGATCTTCACCACTATGGAGGTCACCAAGAGCTCCGGTGGAGACATCACTCAATCTGGCTGCTGAGGTTAAACCCTGCTGGTTTAACAGGCTGCCAGAACTAGTCTAAACTACTAGTTTATTCTGGTGATTTTTCTCTCTCTCTCCTCTCAGCATAAACACTACAGTCTCTTTCTAAGAATCTCAGATTAATCTCAGGTCATCATGTTTCTGAAGCTCTCAGCGGCTCACTATCTGTGTGGACTGAGTCTGTGTGCTGCAACAAGACAGGGGGGGGGGCTTTGTTTCCATTGAGACCGAGAGAGAGAGAGGAGATGATTGACAGCCTGTTGAACAGCGGGGTTACTCTGCTTTAAATCAGTGTCCAGGTCAGAAATGCACCAATGCTCACACACACACACACACACACACACACACACACACACACACACGCGCAAGCAAGCATTTCTGGTGCTCTGTGACGTTTTAACCCATATCCACGATCAGTGGCGGGTTATGACTGATGTTTTTCTGCACTTGGACTTCAGATAAGTAAATACATGCTAACATTAGCACTCTGGGCTGGTGACGTCAGCTTTTCTTTGGCCTTCAAACTCATATCTCAGTTTGTTTGGCTGTAGAAGTCTATTTTTCTATATTTAATAGGGGTTTGTCATTGATTCGTCAGCAGACGGATTTCATCGTTATTCTAATTTAGTGGTGGAGATGTAAACCAAACGCACATGTAGATGCTCCTCAAAGTATTTAAACGATCCGATCGGAGAAAAGCAAACTCGTGTGTAGTTTGTAATGCCCGGCAAAGCACTTAGAAATATCAATGAAATGTGTATGTTCATATTTTTATAAGTATCACTGGATTGCGTTTGTCTGTATGGAGGTTTCATCCAAATATAAATGCATGTATTTGTTGGCGTTTTGTCATTTATTCTTATTTTCACTTCGAGAGGGTTGAAGTTTGTGCTTTTACTGTCACCTTCCTAATGTAAAATATTTCCATAGTAAATCTGTTCAGTTACTATTCATCAACTTTAATAAAACTATGTACACAGTGTATGTCTCCAATGTTTATAAACGCCTCTAAAACATGCATTTATTGACTTAATGTCATAATTTGTGCAGTTTTGCAGGATTTTTGAACATTCTTGCATCAGTTCATTCAATGAAATTGGCACTATAACATAATGGGTTAGTTAAATTTTATAAATGTATGAAATGTTTATTAAACCCTTAATATTTTTTGTTTTTAAAATGTTATGGGAACACAAATTTTATTAAAAAAAATTTAGTCAAAAGGAGTCCATATTTAAGTTTTTATTTATTTTTTATTTTTGCTGGTGTTTTTATTTCTGGCTAATGTTTGTGACTTCAAAGTCTCGGAGTGCAGTTTTTCATTTGTAAATCACACTGCTTTTATTTTTATGCCAAGTTCAAATGCCATTTATATATAAATTATTATTTTTATAATTTTATATTTATTTATTTTTGTATTTTTATATTTATTTATTTATTTATATTTGTTTTTATATTTATTTTTTTATAATTTTATATTTATTTATTTTTAGATTTATTTATTAATAGATTTGTATTTTTACTTATTGATTGATTTGTATTTTTTTATATATGTTTTTGTATTTATTTATTTTTAGATTTGTATAATTTAATATTTGTTTATATTACATTTTATATTTATTTATTTAATTTTATATAATTTAATTTATTTGTTTTATTTAACACTTTTAAACATAATTTTTAATATAGAAACAAATTTACAGTGGGACTAATAATTTAGATTTTAACCATACATTCAGTGTTATTCCACAGGAAAATGAACTTAAACCCTACAGAAAAGAGTAGATGGAAGGCATAAAAGATATACCGTATAAATCCCATTATTCTGCAGCAAGTACATTCATAGCAGAGAAATATGATAGTAAGGGTTGCCAGACTTGAGACTTTGTCAACCTTTAATGAAATAATAAATCTCTTTAATGCAAGTGTACACATCGGGTACGCTCGTTTTTAAAGCAGTCTTCAGGTGATTGTAAAGTAAACACTGACAAATGAATCCAGATTGAATGAGGGTCTGGAAACTCTCTATAAACAGGAAACATGTGAAGCTTCATTTCCTCTGGAACAGGAATCAGCCATTATAGAGCCGGTTAGCCCACACACACTCACTCGGCCACTTCCTAGTGTTTATGTTGAGTTCTCTCTGCATCAGACAGCCTGTGCTTTTGATGATGATGATGACTGTATGAATATTCACGATCATAAACAGCGGCTTATAAAATGTTCAATTCCGAGACTGAGCGAGAGAAAGCAGCTGTTCCTGTGAAGCGGAGCGTTTTTATCTGAAACAAAGAGAAGAGCTTCTGACAAACAGCTCATGTTCATGCAGAGACTAATCACAGGCCGATGGATCAAACACTACGTGTGTGTGTGTGTGTGTGTGTGTGTGTGTGTGTGTGTGTTACAGGTGTCTCATTCTGTTTGATTTTACATAATCTTGCTTTAGATCATTAAATCCATCTGGACGTGGACTGATGCATTACATTTTTTTTATTAAAGAAAAAAATGCGTTTCAAAATGTTTGTATATCAGATTCTCACCATCTAGTTAAACGTAACAAAGATTTGATTTCTTTTTAAATTAATGATCATTTGTTTGTGACTTTATTTTACCAAAAATATGTATTTTTTAAAATACATTGTTTTTCAACAGTGTGCGTGTGTGTGTAATTACTTATTGTTGTTAATATTTTATTATATTACAAAAAGCATTACAACCCTGTTCTCCAAATTATTATTTAAATACATTAATGTAACAAAATATCACAATTTGAAAAATCTTCATTTAATTTCTAAAACATACAATTAAAATGTTTTTTTAATATATATATATATATACACATACACACACTCTCTCTCTCTCTCACCAGCCACTTTATTAGATACATCTTACTAGTACTGGGTTGGACCCCCTTTTGCCTTCAGAACTGCCTTAATCCTTCATGGCATAGATTCAACAAGGTACTGGAAATATTCCTCAGAGATTTTGGTCCATATTGATATGATAGCATCACACAGTTGCTGCAGATTTGATTTGGAGATGCGAATCTCCCGTTCCACTACATCCCAAAGGTGCTCTATTGGATTGAGATCTGGTGACTGTGGAGGCCATTTGAGTACAGTGAACTCATTGTCATGTTCAAGAAACCAGTCTGAGATGATTTGCGCTTTATGACATGGTGTGTTATCCTGCTGGAAGTAGCCTTCAGAATATGGGTACACTGTGGTCATAAAGGGATGGACATGGTCAGCAACAATACTTGGGTAGGCTGGGGCGATGACACAATGCTCAGTTGGTACTAATGGGCCCAAAGTGTGCCAAGAAAATATCCCCCACATCATTACACCACCACCAGCCTGAACCGTTGATGGATGGATCCATGCTTTCATGTTGTTGATGCCAAATTCGGACCCTACCATCCGAATGTGGCAGCAGAAATCGAGACTCATCAGACCAGGCAACGTTTCTCCAATCTTCTATTGTCCAATGTTGGTGAGCCTGGGCGAACTGTAGCCTCAGTTTCCTGTTCTTAGCTGACAGGAGAGACACCCGGTGTGGTCTTCTACTGCTGTAGCCCATCCGCCTCAAGGTTGGACGTGTTGTGCGTTCAGAGATGCTCTTCTGCAGACCTCGGTTGTAACGAGTGGTTATTTGAGTTACTGTTGCCATTCTATCAGCTGAAACCAGTCTGGCCATTCTCCTCTGACCTCTGGCATCAACAAGGCATTTGCGCCCACAGAACTGCCGCTCACTGGATATTTCCTCTTTGTCGGACCATTCTCTGTAAACCCTAGAGATGGTTGTGCGTGAAAATCCCAGTAGATCAGCAGTTTCTGAAATACTCAGACCAGCCCGTCTGGCACCAACAACCATGCCACGTTCAAAGTCGCTTAAATCCCCTTTCTTCCCCATTCTGATGCTCACTTTGAACTGCAGCAGATCGTCTTGACCATGTCTACATGCCTAAATGCGTTGAGTTGCTGCCATGTGATTGGCTGATTAGAAATGTGTTAAGCAGTTGGACAGGTGTACCTAATAAAGTGGCTGGTGAGTGTATATATATATATATATACACATGTTTATATAATAATTATATATTATTCTTTTCAATATACTTTGGTTTAAATGAAACTAATTTTGATTTTAAAACATTTATTGGCTTATTACAAAATATATTTTAGTCTGACAAAACTACATGGATCACTTTATCTTTGGTTGATTTGCTGCTTTAAGGACTTTTCTAATATGCAGTGTTTAATATAGACGTGAATTTAGTGTAATGTAATAAACTAAACATTTAGACATTTACTTGACCAAAATATATCAAAAATACTAAAATGGAGACTTTGTTACGTATGACCCCGTTGTCTCTGTATGTGTTGGTTATTATACTAACGCAGTTATGGGGAAATTGGTTTGCCGCTTGTGAACACTCTTCTTCCACCGTAATTACATCAAATGCTGTTGTACCACTAGACTCGTGGAGTCAATATGTCATCTATTCCAACGTTCTACAAAATGGACAGGCATCGTTTCGACCTACAAAGCGAGACCGGCGTGCCTCGAGGGCGACATCGGCGTTGGTTGATCATGGATATACGGTCTTTCTTTGCACGATGCTGCTGTTGTGTGGGGACATTCATGTAAATCCCGGGCCTGTGGATAATAAAGCGCTTGTGATTTCTTCACAATCGGACGCCACTCCTCAACTTGCAGAGACATTGGTGACAGACTTTTGTGATGTTTCCCGCATGGTATTACGAGGTAATTTTACACCTATATATAGTAAAGGACAATTGGTAGAAACGGGGCGTTGCTTAGAACAAGCAGCAGTGTCAAAAATTGCTTCTATAAAACAGTATAAAACCAAAATGTTTCAGACTGTAAATCACGCTGCTGTCTTATGGAATCCGACAACAAAACCAAAAGGCGTCTTTGGAGGACATTTGAACATTCGCAGTATTGTCTCAAAGACTGAGCAACTTGAACATCTCTTAACAGACTCAAATTTAGATTATCTATGTCTTACAGAGACTTGGCTTACCTCTACAATGCCTTCATCATTAGTAAATGTTCCGGGATATAAGATGTATAGACATGATAGAAGTAAAGGGAAAGGAGGTGGGGTTTTAATTTATGTCAAAGATAGTCTTCAAAGCAAAAAAATAGACACTGGTGACCTTCTTGAATGTGTGGGAATTACCATTAATCTGTCCCCTGAAATGTCTTTTGTTGTTTTGGTGATTTATAGACCTCCAAATGCTGCAAATAACTTCTTTGATTCCTTTTGTAAAATTCTTAAACAGTGTGATGGAAAGGAGATAATACTTATGGGTGATTATAATCTAAATTGGTTAGACAGAACACGAAGAAAACAACTAAAGGAAATAACTGAGTCTTTTCAAATGACACAACTGGTAGAAAAGCCAACACGGATAACAAAATCATCGCGAACTTTATTAGATTTAATTTTTACAAATAAACCAGAGAGAATAAATCAAATATATAATCTAATTACGGGACTGTCAGATCATAATCTAACTCTTGTAGCGAGAAAATTGACTAAAGCCCGTTATAGGTTACAAAATCCAATAAAAAGTAAAGCATGTATAGCATTTATTCCAAAACAAGATCTATTGAATGTTGAAAGTGAAATAAGGCAAACAAATTGGGAACCTATTATTGAAAATAAATCATGTGAAGAGGGATTTCAGGACTTACTGTCTATCCTAAATAATATATTAATGAAATATCCAAAAAACACAAGTAGAAAACAAAACGAAATTTACCATGGCTTACAAGTGCTCTATGGGATATGATGAAAAAGCGTGATGCCTCTTTGAAAATGTTTTTAAAATCAGGATTAACTACGGATCGATTAATTTATACAAGTTTAAGAAATAAAGTAATATCTGAAATTAGCAAATTTCTTTCTTAAAATTATTGAAGATGCAAAAGGAAATAGTAAAACGATATGGAAAACTGTTAACAAATTAATTGGAAAAGAAAAGTTGAAAGTAGAGGATATACAGCTTAAAATAAATGGACATATTGTTTATGATTCTGTAGAAATTGCAACTAATTTGAATGAATATTTCTTAGACTCTGTTCAGAAACTTGCTGAACACTTTCCAGTTGTTCACCCATGTTCTAGCCTAAAAGGCAGTCAATATTCTTTTTCTCTGAGTCCCACAGATGAAATAAATGTTCAAAAAATCATTTCCACATTGAATAATAGTAAAGCAAAAGATGTTTATGGCCTTGATACTGCTCTTTTAAAAAGATATAAAGATATTTTAGGTTTGCCTCTCACAAAAATGATAAATAAATCCATAAATGATAGTACTTTTCCCGCTGCTTTAAAATCTGCAATAATAACACCAATATATAAATCAGGTGACAAACAGCAAACTAGCAGTTATCGGCCTATAAGCATTCTACCAGTTGTATCAAAAGTGCTTGAAAAAGTTGTAGCAGAGCAACTTATGGCTCATTTAGATAGAAATTCTCTCTTACATCCAATGCAGTTTGGCTTTAGAAAAAAAACATTCAACTGAGACAGCTTGTTGTTACTTTCTAGAAACAATAAAGACAAATTTAGATAAAGGGGGGGTGGTGGGAGCAGTCTTTCTTGATTTACGTAAGGCATTTGATACTGTCAACCATGATATTTTGATTAACAAATTAAATAATTACGATTTTTCAAAGCAAACACTAAATTGGATAAAATCGTATTTGAGTGATCGGAGTCAACGTCTTCAGGTGAACAACTTTAAATCTACTTTTAAACCAATTAAATTAGGAGTGCCTCAGGGATCTATTTTAGGACCTTTACTTTTTAGTATTTATATAAATGACTTACCAGCTATATGCACTGATGCTGATGATTTATTAATGTATGCTGATGATGCAGTGCTTTACACTTATGGAAAAAATCAAACAGAAGTTGCTATTAAATTAACAAATGAAATGCAAAATGTTTTTAAATGGCTGCACAATACAAATCTCACCTTAAATGTTGAAAAAACTGTATCAATGTGTTTCTCAAATAGGTATAAAGTTGGAAAGGTTTTAGAAGTTTTTGTAAATGGGCACAGTATTCAAAATGTCACTGAATTCAAATATTTAGGCATCACGTTGGACTCTAATCTTAATTTTAAAACTCATATTAAAAAACTTGCTGTCACACTGAGATTCAATCTAAGAAATTTTATACATATTAGAGATTCTCTGACTTATGTGGCCTCTGGTATGCATTTAAATACTATGATTGTTCCACATTTGTTGTACTGTATAATGAGCTGGTCTCAGGCATGTAAATCATCTTTAACATCGTGAAGTGAAGTGAAGTGTAGTGTGGCCAAGTATGGTGTCCCATACTTGGAATTTGTGCTCTGCATTTAACCCATCCAAGTGCACACACACAGTTAGTGAACACACACATACCGTGAACACACACCCGGAGCAGTGGGCAGCCATGCTGCGGCGCCCGGGGAGCAGTTGGGGGGAACGGTGCCTTGCTCAAGGGACTCACCTCAGTCGTGGTATTGAGGGTGGTGGAGAGTGCTGGTCATTCACTCCCCCCACCCCCAATTCCCGCTGGTACCGAGTATCGAACCAGCAACCTTCGGATCACGAGTCCAACACTCTAACCACCAGGCCACGACTGCATCGACTTAACATCGTTGGAATCATTATTCAAGAGAGCACTTAAAATTCATGATAAAAAGCCCATTTTTAGTTTGTACCATCATTGTAATATTTAAAAAAAACACAGTCTCTTAAGTTTTGATAATGTTATTAAATATTCCAATATTTGTTTTGTTTTTAAAATTATTCACAATCTTTCCGCTCCATCGTTAAATCTTTTATTTTATTTTTTAAATTCCAAAGTAGAGAAAACATCGCGAATGACACGTTCTATGGTAAGAGGGGAACGTATTGTCCCTAGACGTAAAACCTCTTTTGGTCAATCTTCTTTTATTTATAAAGCCACAAATCTATGGAGTTCTCTCCCAACAGAAATAATTACATGGACAAATTATAAGATGTTTTCACGCCTGACTAGGAGGTGGTTTCTGTCAAATCAAATTTGTACACACTGAGTGAGAAGTTTTTTTGATTTGTCATTGTTTTAGTTTATATGTGATTATGCCTGTGTGTTTTAAACTGACTTCTTAATTAATTGGTTTTTATTGTTTACCTGTCCAGGGACTGCAGGTGGAAAATAGCAATCCTGCTACAACCTGGCACAATGCATCTTTCCTTTTTGAGGTTAATGTAATTTTTGTGCATGTCCCTAAAAAAAAAGATCTTTAAACTTTCTAAGGAGCGCAAACTGGGCGACGCGGTGGCGCAGTGGGTAGCACGTTCGCCTCACAGCAAGAAGGTCGCTGGTTCGAGCCTCGGCTGGGTCAGTTGGCATTTCTGTGTGGAGATTGCACGTTCTCCCCATGTTCGCGTGGGTTTCCTCTGGGTGCTCCGGTTTCCCCCACAAGTCCAAAGACATTCAGTATAGGTGAATTGGGTAAGCTAAAATTGTCCGTAGTGAATGAGTGTGTATGAATGTTTCCCAGTGATGGGTTGCAGCTGGAAGGGCATCCGCTGCGTAAAACATATGCTGGATAAGTTGGCGGTTCATCCCGCTGTGGCGACCCCAGATTAATAAAGGGACTAAGCCGAAAAAGAAAATGAATGAATGAATGAGGAGCGCAAACTCAACTGTGTCAGTAGTTACTACACTCTCAGAAATAAAGGTACGCGAGCTGTCACTGGGATGGTACCTTTTCAAAAGGTACACATTTGTACTTAAAGGGTCCATATTGGTACCTCAAAAGTATATATTAGTACCAATTTGTTTTAAGAGGAACACTTTTGTACTTTTTAGGTACTAGTATGTACCCTTGAGGTATTAATATGGACTTTTTAGGTACAAATTTGTACCTTTTGAAAAGGTACCAGCCCAGTGACAGCTCGCGTACCTTTATTTCTGAGAGTGTATATGACTATATAAAGTTACTATATGAAGACTTATATTATGTAATTGATGTCTCTAAAGTGTGTTGTTCATGATGGTAATCAGTATTTAGATTAGATAAGATTAAGCAGTAGATTAGTGATTAGTGCCTTTAGATTCTGAACTGTAGTTGTGCAATAGAAGTGATTAAATAATGAGTACATTTACATTCCTGGAAACCCCATAAACACACGGTCACAGTGAGTCTGCAGTTTAATTCAGCTTTTAAAGTATAGTAGTAACTATAATAGTGTTGTAAAAGTCTTCTATATTTATCGGTGTGTTAACTATATGGTTATGATTATTTGACCCAGGGTTTTTGTGTTAATGTTTTATTTTATTTATTATATAATCGTTTTTATGCTGTAAAATTGTACGTTTTGAAATATTAGGTTGTGTAAAATAGTGTTCAGAACATCATTACATGTTATCTTATCACAACTCTTCTTAGACATTTCACAAGAATCAGGAAATGATGATAAAAATTCCTCCTAAGCAAAACCCATCAGTAACTGATCTCTGAACAGCGGTGAAGAGGAGAGAAATACAGATGTGAAGCACGAGCACCGCTCACCGGCCAATGGCGGTATTACACCACACACACGGTAAGCTTATAGTTGTTGTTTTTTAACATGATGTTTAATTTAAATGTATTATATTTTACATTTGTTGAAGTATTTTGTTGTACCTAATTAGTTCAATTTTGTTGATTTGGTTACATGTAAAAAAAAAAAAAAAAAGTTTGCAATGATCCGTTATATATAGTTTTTTTATTAAAATTAAAAATATAGCATTTAAATATAGTTTTAATATTTTATTGCACCTAATTAGTTTAATTTTGTTGATTTGGTTACATATTAAATGTAAGTTTGCAATGTTTAGTATGTGTGTGTGTATATATATATTTATACAACAGTTCTGTCTGGTTCTTGAATCTGATTGGCTGATAGCCGTGTGATATTCTGCAAATAACAGCACTGGTTCACCTTCTTAACCCATAGATATACTAGATGTCGCCTGGCCTATTGTTGTCTATTGGAAGGAATGCGTCAATAGAGCCGCCATTTTAGTACAGGGTAGCGCTCCTTTGAAATGAATGCGGGACCAAGGTGTAGTGGAGGACTGCGGCCATCCAGAGCCAGAGATATACACATATATACATATATCTATGATTGGGAGTTTCCCCGGTGGTCAGTACGCAAATATTTGTTTAAATTACGGAAATTATAATTTTACATCACTTTTCTACATGGATGGATGAGTGACCGCACGGGCATTGCCGATAAAGAGTGTGTTTGTGTGGATGGAAATGTATTATCCTCCCTCCCTGTTAAATTTGATCTAATCCGTGTCCTGAAACACACCCCCTCTCCTGCTTTCACTTCTCATTCTAACGGAGGGAGCGATTCGTTTGGGAATGAATCTTCGTTATGAACGACTCGTTCACTTAGCCGACAACAATACAAGTTTCTGGCAGCGCAGCGTCTTGCTGTCATATTTCTTTTTCATTGTTTGCTGATTTTATTCAACAGAACTAGCATAAGCCTAGAATTCAGTGCGAGTTGATGCTACTTTGCCTTATGATGAGTGCAGTAAGAGACTGTATTATCATCAGTAACGTTACTTGTTGAGCACAAACGTTTGTAACATGTAAAAAACGAAATCTTACCTATGAAATGTTCTGCCTTTGTGCTTTGTTTTCTTTGTTTGCTCGTTACTACACCCGTAAGCAGCGCTAAAGTCCAGCATCTTCATATTGGCACACTGTCTTGACTAGTGCGGTTGAATGACATTTGTCCTGGGAGCACTGTACCAATATGGCGGCGCTATTGATGCATGCTCAGGGTCCGTATGCGATATCTAGTGTATATATCTATGTTCTTAACCCTTCACCCTTGTGTATTACTCCGCCCTCATACAGCAACAAGCAGAGGACACTCTACAGTTTGACAAATATTGCAGCTGTTGGACAACATAATGTACTTTTGAGGCGTTTTTAGTGGAGAATGTAGTTGTTTAGATGCAGTTTATTTATAAGGATAGTGCCTATTTTAAATATTTATAATTTCAGAGAGACAGCGCTTCGGCGGCCATTAGTCTGTCATACTGAGCAAAGAAGGTTGACGATGTTCATCCACAAGATGGCGACATAATAAGCCCTTAGAAGATAAAACAGCGTAATTTCTAACTACAGCTGATCAAATCATTATTAAACTGGTAAATTACTTTCTTAGTCGATCTCCATATAATACTATAATCTAGTTCAAAAACACCAGTACTTACTATAAATTACTATCTATGTTTTTCATGTGGGTTCCCTCACACTCTCATGTAAATATAAAGACTCTCATATAGTTAATTAATTAATTTATTTATTTTGCTGTACGATTAACTGGGATTTGTCACAAAATCACGAAATCAGTGTTTTTTTGTTGAAGTAAGTTACTACAAAATGAATTCGCGTGATATTCTTTATTGTATTTATCTGAGCGCCGCCTGTTGGATCATAGGTGTATTGCAGATGAACAAATCTGCAACGGCTTTTCCTCTGGATTATTTCTAACTATAAATTCATATTTCCGCTCTAGTCATTTAGTTTTCCGCTCAGAATCAAGTGATCCGTGACGCGCGCGCAATGCGGAAGGGAATGCGGCGGTGCAGCAACATGACAGAGTTATTAATTATCGGAGTTTAATTAAGTGTTCAGATGATTGTCTGTAATTTCAGTCAGGATGCCGCTTTTGAGTCAGAATAAGCGAGTAGAGCGCGTGAACTCCACCGCGGAGCTCTTCAGCAGATGCCCGCACCTCAAGGTAATAAACACTTTCATATCACAGCAGATATTATACGACGGTGTTTATGAGAGGACTTTAATCTATATAGGCATTCTTTCTCTCTTTAAATGCTTTTTATGTACACACACGTCATTATACACTTTATTTTCATCCATTTCTGTCCTGTTTGTGATTTTATTTACACTCTGTGACATACATATATGCATGTATACACTTACAGTAGCGTTATACAGCAGATTCCAGCCCTCTCCATGGGTGCTTAAAGATATAAACGTGCAAAATTAAATATATATATATATATATATATTAAAAAGGTCATTTGAAGTGTTCTAGAACTGTAGGTCAATTTTGCGTCTTCTAGATAAACCTCTTATTTCTCAAAAACTAGTATTGACATATATTATTAGTATTTTTTTCACTCTACTAGTAGTAAACTAGTAACAGTATTGAACTGTAACGCTAATTAAATCCAGTTATATCTAAAAAATTATGTTTGTTTGAGTATTTAGGGACATTTTGTCTTGAAAAATACCTATATCTATACCTATCACTACTTTTATACACATAAACACTCATTTAACAACACATTATACATGCTAATTTGCACATAACAGCTGCCATTTAACACTGTATATAGTAATATTCCTGTACATACACTTGTCAATTTGCATATTTGCATTCACTATTACTTTTATTTTTAAAATATATTTATTATCTGGTTTTTGTGCTGTCTCTGTAAATCACGTATGCATGTAATTCATATTTTTAATAATTTTATGTAATTCTGTATGCACTGTAGAAGCTCTGTCACCAAAACAAATTCCTCGTATGTGTGAACATACCTGGCAATAAAGCTCTTTCTGATTCTGATTTCTATATATACCTATTATTGACTGTCTCTGCCTCCTGAATTATACGTTGAGCTTATATTATATTATCATGAAATAATTAAGTCAAATTTTCACCTTTTTTGTTAGTTAATTTGAGTTTTTCTCAAGCACAACTGAACAATATTAGTTATTTGCTTTATTAAATCCAATAAAAACAGTTATGCATTTCAATTTACAGTTGTTGAGATAGTAAAAATGGACTTGAACATGAAATCATCATCTGAGATTAATAGATTGATTACTACTGGTGTTACTAATTACTAATTAATGGAGCCTCATTATAAAGTGATAATGAACAACTATATGATATTCAACTATAAAACTATATAAAATCTACATATAATTTAAATATTTGAGTATGTAGTAGGCCAGATTAACATGATTGAAAGTCTCCAAGCATGGCGCTGTTATGAACACTCCTGCAAATACAATCTATATCCACTGTATTTTGACATGTTCCCTGTTCATTCATTCATTCATCCTTCGGCTTAGTCCCTTATTTATCAGGGGTCGCCACAGCGGAATGAACCGCCAACTATTCCAGCATATGTTTTACACAGCGGATGCCCTTCCAGCCGCAACCCAGTACTGGGAAACACTCATATACTCTCATTCACACACACTCATACACTACGACCAATTTAGCTTACCCAATTCCCCTATAGCGCATGTGTTTGGACTATGGGGGAAACCGGAGCACTCGGAGGAAACCCACGCCAACACGGGGAGAACATGCAAACTCCACACAGAAACGCCAACTGACCCAGCCGGGACTCGAACCAGCGGCCTTGTTGCTGTGAGGCCACAGTGCTAATCACTGAGCCACCGTGCCACCCATGTTCCCTGTTATAACATGATAATAATATCATGCATGTTCATTATCATAGTATATAGTTTTCACATGTACTAGATTTATGCATTGCAATATCGAGGCTGAAACGATAAATTGTGCAGCCCTACTGGAAAACAGTTACTTTTCACACAAAGTAATTAGAAAAGTAATTTAAATACAGTTTAATGATGTAATAATTAATTATTTTTTGAAGTAACTCACTGGTTTTGTGTTCTCCCTCTCTGTCTCTCAGGACGGGGCGCAGCAGTTTGTGTCAAGAAGTGTGGAGCCAGTGGACCCTAAAAACCTCCTGTACATCCAGCAGAGGGAGTTTGCAGTGACCACACCAGCGGACAGTGAGTTTGAGTTCAGCTGATGATCTGTGAGCGCCGGTGGCTGAAACCGACCCCGATGTTTCTCTTTCCTCAGATTCGGTCTCCATCCTGGGATCCGATGACGCCACAACGTGCCATTTGGTTATGCTTCGACACACAGGTAACATGAAGCCGCCAGTGAAGCAGAATCAGTGCTGGTTTACTGTGATTGTGTGTCTGATACTGATGATGGTGTCTGACTTTATCATTGTCTGTTATTTTGATAGAGTTCTAACATTTTCATCCTAAGCTATAATGACTGGTTTATTTATTTATTTGGTATGTAGTTGATCAGTGAAAATACACAGTGATTGTATTGTTTCTGTGTCGTCTGCTCTGATCTGATATTTGTGTTGTTCAGGCAGTGGAGTGACGTGTTTGGCTCACTGCGACGGCTCCAGCACATGGACTGAAGTTCCTCTAATAATCAACGCCGTCACGTCCAGAAGCAGCAGCAGCGCTGTGAAAGACGGCAGGTACTGTTGCACATCTCCACCAGCAGCTATGAAGCACTTTAGGATAAAGATGATGATGATGAGTTTTTGTTGTTGTGTGTGTATGTTTGTTATTTGTGTGATTTTTTTTTTTTTTTTCTTTTTTTGTTCGTGTTTGTTTGTGCGTGCATGCGTGTGTATGTTTGTGTGTGTTTTTGTTTGTTTGTGCGTGCATTTGTGTGTGTGTGTTTGTATGTGTGTTTGTGTCTGATTGTTTGTTTGTGCGTGTATATGTATGTTTGTGTTTTGTTGTATGTGTTTGTTTGTGTGCGTTTATTTGTTTGTTTGTGCATCCATTTGTGTGTGTGTGTTTGTATGTGTGTTTGTGTCTGATTATTTGTTTGTTTGTGCGTGTAAATGTTTGTGTTTTGTTGTGTGTTTGTTTGTGTGCGTTTATTTGTTTGTTTGTGCATGCTTGTGTGCGTGCGTGGGTGTTTGTTTGTGTATGCTTATGTTTGTTTGGGTGTGTGTCTGCGTATGTGTGTTTGTGTTTGTTTGTGAGTGCATATGTTTGTTTGTGTGTGTATGTGTGTTTGTTTGTGTGCATGCATGTGTGTGTGTGTGTGTGTGTGTGTGTGTGTGTGTGTGTGTGTGTTCAGACTAGAGCTTCATCTGGTTGGAGGATTTGATGATGACCGGAGGATCTCACACTCACTCAGCCTTAATATTCTGGGTAAGTTGAGAACAAACACGAGCTAAAGAGCAAACACTGACGGTCAGAAATCAGACGTGTTTTAATGTTTTGCTTCCAGCTGCCTTTCAGAAACAGAAAGAAGAGATACACCTGGAGACCTGCTGCATCACAGGTCAGTTAAATGTGTTATTTTCTTCATCATCAAGTCACTTATTTCAATTAAAATATCCAAAAACCACAAGAATGTAGTTAATTAGTATAGAAAAATTACATCCAAGCTTTACATTTATTGTTAATTCTGTTAATTTTAATTAGTATGTTTATATTGGTATATTTATGCCTTTTTAGACATGAATGACGTAATCAAAGATGGGATTCATCGGCCTGTGATTTATGGGATAGGTACAGCATCTCCATACTCTTTAAACATCACATTCTCTTTAATTATACATGAACTGATTGTAATGAAAGAAATGCAGACTGTTGCAATTTATATATATGTGTGTGTGTGTGTGTGTGTGTGTGTGTGTGTGTGTGTGTGTGTGTGTGTGTGTGAGAGTGAGAGTGTAATATATATATATATATATATAAGGTGCTCAGCATATATAAGTACACCCCTCACAAATCTATCTTTTAAATTCATATTTGAATAGGTAGCTATACAATATTATATTTGTGCATATACAGTTGAAGTCAGAATTATTAAAGCCCCTGAATTATTAGCCCCCCTGTTTATTTTTTTCCCCAATTTTTGTTTAGCAGAGAGAATATTTTTTTTCAACACATTTCTAAACATGATAGTTTTAATAACTCATTTCTAATAACTGATTTATTTTATCTTTGCCATGATGAAAGCACATAATATTAGACTAGATATTTTTCAAGATACTAGTATTCAGCTTAAAGTGACATTTAAAGGCTTAATTAGGTTAACTAGGCAGGATAGGGTAATTAGGCAAGTTATTGTATAACGATGGTTTGTTCGGGAGACTATCGAAAAAAAATATAGCTTAAGGGGGCTAATAATTTTGACCTTAAAATGGTTTAAAAAAAAAAAAAAAAACGTTTTTATTCTAGCCAAAATAAAACAAATAAAACTTTCTCCAGAAGAAAAAATATTATCAGACGTACTGTGAAAATTTCCTGAATCTGTTCAACATCATTTGGGAAATATTTGAAAACAAGAAAAGGGGGTTTAATAATTCTGATTTCAACTGTACATTAGATTAGTCAGTACTGAAGCCAAATCTGGAGCTAATCTAACAAAATAACTTTAGATAACGGTCCAAATACTAGTACACCCAATTTTATATGTTATAGAAAAATATTAAATACAAATTTAAAAAAGAGGAAAAATCAAGAGAAGCAAAAAAATGAAAAATTTAGTTGAAATTTTGTAGGTTGTAATTTTTTTTTGCAATATTTTGCTTGAATTTAATTGTATTATCCTTCAATTTCTAAATATGTTTGGTGATTAAATGTTATTTTAATAAATATATTTGTTTAATAAAACATTGCCTATATTCACTGAGAAAAAAAAAAAATATATATATATATATATTGATATATTTTTATTTATTTGTATATATTTATTTATGTATTTATTAGGTATATGTAGTACAAACACATACATAAAATCAGGACTATACAAAAACCGTTTTTGCATAGATATTTAAATTGATATATAATTTGTATCAAATACATATATGCTATATTTTATATCTAAATATAAATAAACATTTTATATATAATTTATGTCTAAACAAAGTTTTATTTGGAGTATAATTAATCGCAATACATTTTGTATTACATCAGTGTGTGTCCGGCTGTGACTCTGACCGTCTGCTTCTGTCTCAGGTGTGAATGTTAAAACAGGTCACGTGTTTCCAGCCTCCTTCACCTGTCGAGGGCCAGCAGAGGAGCTCAGGTCGGCGCGCACCTTCTCTGGTGGAGAGGTACATCATACAGTATGGTCACATGACTGCAGAATGTTGAAAATGACCAATCAGAATTAGGCTTATGGCGGTATCAAATATTCTTGTTGCGATTAACTGCTGAAGCTTCTATCAAAATATACTGTATTATCACGGTATTGACCTAAGCTCCAAAAACATGACTTAAACGGGTATAATAACAGAAAAGTGTAAATGTAATATGTTTCAACCAAATTAAATTGCAACGTAATTATAAAGTACAATAGGTCACACTTGAAGACAATAATAAAGTCTCGTTCGTAAATGTTCGTTAATGCGTTCAAATCAGTGTTTGAGAAAAACAGTGAGAAAAAGGCAGATTTAATAGGTACTTTGTTATTAATATTAGTTAAAAAGTACAACTGAATTTTATTAGTTATTAACTCCAGTTAACAAAATGATCATGGATTGTAATGAGATTAGGACTATGATTTTAATGCATTTAGATCTAAGAATTTTGCATCAGCAAAGATTATTAAAAGCTTTTGTAGTTTTCATTGTATTACATTGCGTGTGTGTATATACATATATCCAATTAACCAATTACGTCTCCAAGCATTTGCCGCTGTTATGAACACCCCTGCAAATACAATCCGAATATTCTTAAAATGCTGATAGACATAATTATTCATGGTATTTCATGACATCGATATTGTGCATGTTTGTTATCATGATTTATTGAATACTTTAGCAGATGTCTAATCAGAATCTGAGTATTCTCTGTCTTCTGTATATAAATCTGCAAAGCGTGTGTCCGTGTGCGTGTGTGTTGACAGATGGTTGAAGTGTATGATTCTGCACGAGAGCTTGTGAAAATCGACCCATGCAGATGGACACCCAACGAGGACATGGCCTTCTGGCTGACACAAGATGATGAAACCATCCTGCAGGTCTGACAAACACACACACACCGCTCTCCTGTGTGTACTCAGCTAAATATGAAGAGCTCATTTGCAACACTAGATAATTCTGTTTTTATTCATTTTATAAATCATGATGATGATGTTGTTGATGTTTTTATTGTGCATTTGCAAAAATGCGATTTATGGAAATAATCAGTGTTTGCAAATAAACTCTTCATATGTAACTTTGGATCACAGTACCAGTCATATGGGTAATTATTTTAGTAAATTTGAGATTTCTATAATTAATAAGCTTAGATTTGATGTATGGTTTGTTAGTATCGGACAATATTTGGCTGAGATGCATCAATATTTAAGGGTTCAAAAAAGTCTAAATATTAAGAAAATAAATGTGTTCGAATTAATTTCCTTCGCAATGCATATTAGTAATCAAAAATTATGTTTTTAATGATAATGATACGTTTGCAATATATTGTGCAGCCCTAATAGATATTTTCTTAGCTAATTACATCTAAAATAAAATAAGAAAACATGTCAAGGTGCAAACATTTAGACTTTAAAACATCATGAATGACTGAAAACCTTGGCGGAAATTCTGATTCTTATTGGTTATTGTCTTTTTCCTCTCTCCCAGCATTAGTGTTTATTTTCAGCTCTAGCTTCAGTTAACAGCACCTTCTTGAGAGGCAGGGCTGATAGTAAAAGATAGTAGAAGGCCTCATCTGATTTGTCAGATTTAGATAAATAACAGTTGAAGTCCGAATTATTAGCCCTCCTGTATATTTTTCCCCAATTTCTGTTTAACGGAGAGAACTTTTTTTTTTCAGCACATTTCTAAACATGATAGTTTTAATAACTCATTTCTAATAACTGATTTATTTTCTCTTTGCCACGATGACAGCACATAATATTTGACTAGATATTCTTCAAGACACTAGTATTCAGCTTAAAGTGACATTTAAAGGCTTAACTAGGTTAATTAGGGTAAAGTTAGGGTAATTAGGCAAGTCATTGTATAACAGTGGTTTGTTCTGGAGACAATCCAACACTAATATTGCTGAAGGGGGCGAATAATATTGACCTTAAAACGGCTTTAAAACAAATTAAATCTGCTTTTATTCTAGCTGAAATAAAACAAAGAAGACTTTCTCCAGGAGAAAAAATATTATAGGAAATACTGTGAAAAATTCCTGAATCTCTTCAACATCATTTGGGAAATATTGTAAAAAAATTCACAGGAGGGTGAATAATTTTGACTTAAACTGTATATGTGTATGCAGCACACAAATGCTCAGCACATAATATTAACTTTTAATTTACTGCACTTCTCTACGATATGGATATTGCATATACTGTTATCACAATAACGATATTGTTATTATATATTGTGCAGCCCTATTAAAAAACTGTAATTTTTATTATGAATTAACTCATCTGTTTGTCTCCTCAGTATTTGTCCACCTCGCCGTATGCAGAACCTCCTCATTTTGTCCACCACATTAAATCCACCATCCAGTTCCTGCTGGAGCACCCGACTGCAGACGCTCTGTTTCCAGACGCTCAGCCGCAGTTTTACAGCCGTGTGGAGGACGGCCGCTGGAAGAGAATCTGAAACCCACAGAAAAAAAACACACTAATAAAGGCCTTCAACATCTGCACTTACAGCAGACGCTCCTTCACACACACCACTGAAAGATTACGCTCAGAGAAGCAGAGACTTCTTAAAGCAACACTCCACCTTTTTTTTTGAAATAGCCTAATTTTGCAAGTCTCACAGAGTTAAACTTGATCAATTTTTGAATCCATTCAGCCGATTTCTTGGTCATTTTTAGCTTAGCATTTGATACGTAATGTTAGATTGTGTATTTTATAAAAGAATTGTTTATAAGGACTATTATTAACTGTAAATCCTTAATGGAAAAGGTTGGTTATATGGTTAAACACATCAAATCATACTAAATCTGTTGTGTTGTTGAATACAACAGCGCGTCTCTTATGTCTTCATGGTTTCAAGACGACCTCTGAAAACATCCGATTTTTCATGTGCTGCGTAATATCACTCCGCCTGGTGCAGCGGCAGAGTTTGTTGACTATTACACCAGATTAAGAGTGTAGTTCCTAGTAATATTGGTCTAAAAATCTAATTCATTTTATTAAACTATTAAAATGACCATAGTTTGTCCATAACCTACAGAAGATAAAAATAGTACATGATAGTTACATAAAAAAACAACAACTTGCAAATAAAAAGCAATTAGTAGCTATTGTAGATTAAAAAAAATGTCCAATTGGATTGTGACCTCTGGGGTGATTATATTAAAGACACAGCAGTAGCGTCAATTGCAACAGATCGATTTTATGACAACAGGTTAAACTTTCTGATATCTTTACGGCACTCGCTTACATTATAACATGTATACAGGCCACGACTAAACATGGTCTCCGAGTGGCGTTCTCCAAAATTAAATTAAATCTACTTAAAGAATAGACTTGGGCCTATTGGTGTGCACGCAGTTACGTGCAAGGTTTTGTATATTTATAACCACCTCAGAGGACATTGGGGGTCATGAGTCACTGGCATTGTTGTTTTGGGGTTTGCAAGCTGAAACATTTGGGAACCCCTGTCCTAGAGAATAGTCATTTTTCGTCTGTCTTATTACATGATGAAACTACTGAAGACTAGAGCTTTAAATAGGAAAATTCATAACTATTTATTTTATGAAATGCTAATGGTCCAATCCGATTCAATTCATTATGCTAAGCTAAGCTAAAAAAGACCCCGCCAGAACAAGAAATCTGGTATATGGATGTAAAAGTGATTCACATCCACTGTTTAACTGTAGGAGACTTGCAAAATTAGCATTTATCAAAAAAGGTGGGGTGTTCCTTTAATAACCAGAGGGGAAAATCTGATGCTGCTTTCGCTCAAACTCTCCTCATTGATGCATTTATTACAGATTTGAACCTGTAAGCCCTTAAGTAAAAACAAGAGCCTATGGACTGTTTTATTTTGCTTTCATTTTTACGTCTTGTTTGTTGTGTGTCAATGCTGATGTGTACTTTTTTAAACTAATAGTATACTGTTTTATTTCTTTATAAACAGTCATTTGTGAGTTTGTAAATACAGTACGTTGTAATATTTTGAGGGTGAATAAGAGAATTAAAAATATATTACCAAAAAAAAACATGGTTGCAACCAATCTATAATCCTATTTATTCAGTCATTCGTTCATTTTCCTTCGGCTTAGTCGCTATATTTCAGAGATCGCCACAACGGAATGCACCAACAACTTATCCAGCATATGTTTTACGCAGCGGATGCCCTTCCAGCTGCAACCCATCACTGGGAAACACCCATACACACTCATTCACACACCCACACACTCATACACTACGGCCAATTTAGTTCATCAATTCCCCTATAGCACATGTGTTTGGACTGTGGGGGAAACCGGAGCACCCGGAGGAAACCCAAGCCAACACGGGGAGAACATGCAAACTCCACACAGAAACGCCAACTGGCCCAGCCGGGACTCGAACCCGCAAACTTCTTGCTGTGAGGCCACAGTGCTAACCACTGAGCCACCGTGCCGCCATCCTATTTATTATTATTATTAATCAAGCAAAAGTCAGTTCCTTATGTACACTTTTTGCAGAAAGTGACAACTTTGGAGGGAGAGCTGCAGGAAAAACATGAATAAGTGTTCATAATATTCTATTTTTAACTGCAGAAAGATTTTGGGCTGTTGTTAATTTCATAATAGTTGGAAAATCCAACACAGATTTTGTTTAATGTTTTGGAAATATTTAGGCTGAATATTCCATAAAAGGTTTTCTTTGGATTTTGTGGACTGTAAAATACAATAATTTACGTGCTTTTACTCAAGATAATTGTAAAAGAATTTAGAAACCCATATTCATAGAAATATGACGTGTGTGAAAACACTTTTTCTGTTTTTGTAAATTACTTTTTAAATGAAATTTTTGTAAGGTTGCTGGTTCGAGCCTCGGCTGGGTCAGTTGGCGTTTCTGTGTGGAGTTTGCATGTTCTCCCCGTGTTGGCGTGGGTTTCCTCCGGGTGCTCCGGTTTCCCCCACAGTCCAAACACATGCGGTATAGGTGAATTGGGTAAGCTAAAATTGTCCGTAGTGTATGCGTGTGAATGAGTGTGTATGGATGTTTCCCAGAGATGGGTTGCAGCTGGAAGGGCATCTGCTGCGTAGAACATATGCTGGATAAGTTGGCGGTTCATTCCGCTGTGGCGACCCCAGATTAATAAAGGGACTAAGCCGAAAAGAAAATGAATGAATGAAATTTTTGTAGGGGCTGCACGGTGGCGCAGTGGGTAGCAATTTCGCCTCACAGCAAGAAGGTCGCTGGCTCGAGCCTCGGCTGGGTCAGTTGGCATTTCCGGTTTCCCCCACAAGTCCAAAGACATGTGGTATAGGTGAATTGGGTAAGCTAGATTAATAAAGGGACTAAGCCGAAAATGAATGAAATTTTTGCAGCAAAAATTAAACCAGAGAAAACGTTCTGTATGCAATTGTAATTTTATTACTTTTACTAATATTGTATTTGTATTAAATATAACATTAAATATATTTAATATTGTACAAACAAAACTATACAAAACAATTTTGTTACATAGATATTTAAATTTACTTATCATTTGTATCCTACACACATATATTTTATATCTAAACATTTATTCATTCATTTCGGCTTAGTCCCTTTATTAATCTGCAGTTGCCACAGCGGAATGAACCGCCAACTTATCCAGCATATGTTTTACGCAGAGGATGCCCTTCCACCCAGTCAAACAAACTTTCATTTTGGATGCGATTAAGTTTTGCCCAGCACTACCTTTTTTAATAAGCCTAATTATTATTTGGGGTGTTGTTCTGCAGTCCTGAGATGTTGTAGATTCTGCGATGTTTCAGTGCGAGAGCTTGTAAAACCAGTTATTGCACTTTTCAAACGAAACTGAAGCACTGCGACAAAATTAGGACAAACCAGCGAGGTACAGACCGGGTGACACAAACTACATGCGTTCAAATACAGGTCTGCCTTCTTTCGAGTGTATTAATTTAATGGTCTTTGTGTTCACAGCATAAACAAGTCTCATAAAGAAAGTGATTAATCCTCAGACGAGCTCCTCAAGGGTGTAAACGTTAAGGTAAGACTTGCGTTTTCTCATCTTAACCCACATGGATAAATACTATAGTGTTTTTGAACCAGTGAATACTTTAATCTGTTGTGGTGATTATATAGTTGTTAGCCTATGGCAACACAACAACTATAATAATACAAATCACCCAATTTTCTACAACTATATTGTACTACAATACACCACAGTTTACTGTAGTAAACATTAAGTATACTACAGTATTTATTATGGTTTATCAGATCACTAAAGTTATGCTGGGACATTAACAATGTGTTGTGATACTCTAATATATACAGTATAATAGATTTTACTATAATATGGCTCAAAAATGGCGACACGGTGGCTCGGTGGTTAGCACTGTGGCCTCACAGCAAGAAGGTCGATGGTTCAAGTCCCGGCTGGGTTTCTGTGTGGAGTGTGCATGTTCTCCCCGTGGTGGCGTGGGTTTCTTCCGGGTGCTCTGGTTTCCCCCACAGTCCAAACACATGCGCTATAGGGGAATTGATTAACTAAATTGGCCGTAGTGTATGTGTGTGTGAGAATGAGAGTGTATGGGTGTTTCCCAGTACTGGGTTGCGGCTAAAAGGGCATCCGCTGTGTAAAACATGCTGGATGGCGGTTCATTCCACTGTGGCGACCCCTGATGAATAAAGTGACTAAGCAGAAGGAGAATGAATGAATGGTTCAAAAACACTACAGTATTTACTATGAATTAAATTACTACAGTATTTTTTCATAGAAAATGATAGGCTACACCTTACAATATGATTTCATTATTTAACTACATTATTTAACATGAACTATTTCTACAGCATACATTTTTCTATATGCCAATGTCAGAACAACCCACATGAAAAAATACTATACTATAGTTAAGTTAAAGTATATATACATGCATATATAAGTATGTATGTATTTGCTCTGCCTCTCTGAATTTAAATGCAAATCTGTTTCATTTATTTACATTTCTTAAGGCAAGTACAGTTTAAGTACTAATTAAATGACCTAAAAGTAATCCCCGTCTTTACTTTATCAGTGGAAAAGTTTTTTATTTACAGTAATTTTGTATTTAATTACACCTAACACTGAAGTTAACAAATGACACATTGTAAAGTGTTTCCAAATAGAGAGCACTGTACACTGAACAAAATGATTCATTTGATTTATTAAAATTGTTTAAGGTAAGTGTTTCCAATCAATTTATATGGGCTGAATTTAAACAAACAAATTAAGTTGAACGTTACTCAACTTAATTTGTTTGTTTAAATTCAGTCCATATAAATTGTTTGCAACCACTTACCTTAAATAAGTTGAGTAAATCCAATGAATCATTTTTTTTTCAGTCTCTTTACAAATAATGCACTGTAAAAATATGTAATAATCACTTTTGTTTCAGGAATTCTGTTGGTTGGAGAAAGAAGAGCAGGCTCATCTGCTGTAACACTAAACCATGGCTGCTGGATTCTCATCAAAAACAACACGTAGGTCACATTTCACACTGTAAAAAATGCAGGGTTACACACAATTCATTCACGTTGTCCCGACACAAATTATATTAACTTAACAAATTTAAGTGGATTGAACATAAAACAATTAAGTTGTCCCAACAAAACCTCAAGAATTGTGTTGTTTCAGCTCATTGTCATTCAAGTAGTTTAAACAAGCATTTTTGGAGTGTATTTTGATTAGGAAATCACTAATTCATTCATTCATTCATTTTCCTTTGGCTTAGTCCCTTTATTAATCTGGGGTCGCCACAGCGGAATGAACCGCCAACTTATCCAGCATATGTTTTACGCAGCGGATGCCCTTCCAGCTGCAACCCATCACTGGGAAACTTCCATACAGACTCATTCACACCCATACACTACGGACAATTTAGCCTACCCAATTCACCTATACCGCATGTCTTTGGACTTGTGGGGGAAACCGGAGCACCCGGAGGAAACCCACGCCAACACGGGGAGAACATGCAAACTCCACACAGAAACGCCGACTGACCCAGCCGAGGCTCGAACCAGCGACCTTCTTGCTGTGAGGCGAACGTGCTACCCACTGCGCCACCATGACGCCCGAAATCACTAATATAATATATATTTTGACAAAAAAACTGACGGGGCGGCATGGTGGCTCAGTGGTTAGCACTGTGGCCTCACAGAAAGAAGGTCGCTGGTTTGAGTCCAGGCTGGGTCAGTTGGCATTTCTGTGGAGTTTGCATGTTCTCCCCGTGTTGGCGTGGGTTTCCTCCGGGTGCTCCGGTTTCCCCCACAGTCCAAACACATGCACTATAGGGGAACTGATAAACTAAATTGGCCGTAGTGTATGAGTGTGTGTGTGAATGAGTGTGTATGGGTGTTTCCCAGTGCTGGGTTGCGGCTGGAAGGGCATCCGCTGCATAAAACATATGCTGGAATAGTTGGCGGTTCATTCCACTGTGGCGACCCTCTAATAAATAAAACTAGCAATGTGAGCTGACAAAATCAACATGCTTAGTTTTGATTTCATGTGTACTTTAAAGGCGATTCTCCTCATCTGTCAGAGATCAGAGTTGTGCTGCTGGGAAATGATGAATGTGACAGGAGAAGAGTGGTCAGATCTGTCCTGGGAGATCTTACAGGAGAGTCTGTGGGTCACTGCACTGTATATGATGGAGAAGAGTCTGGACGGAGGATCAGGGTTGTGGACGCTCCTGGATGGGACTCAAACACACCCCAGAACAAGATCAGAGAATCCATTGAAAGAAGTGCGGTTCTGTGTGCTCCAGGACCACACGCTCTGCTCCTGGTCATTCCTGTGCGGAGGAATGAAGAAATGTCAGCCGGAGACATTAAATCAGGGATGAAGCTGGTGGAGATGCTGTCCGAGAGAGCCTGGAGACACACTATTGTCGTTTTTGCTTGTGATGAAGGAACGGGAGGCTTTAGTTACTCTCAGAAAGCCAAGAACGTGCTGGAAAAGTGCAAAGGCAGGAGTTTTTATCTCCAGAGCCACGGCAGGATCGGTCAGATGTTCACCCAGATTGAAGACCTTGTGTGGGAGAATGGGGAAGATGATGTATTTTTACCACAGGCTTACTTTGAGCTGTTCAGGAGGAAGACTGAAGGTTTGCTGCACAGGCGAGGAAATTCGACAAAAAAGCCTCTTCATGGTGAGTATTCTTCATTTTTCTTTCATTATTTTGTTTATTGATTGTACCAGATTAATTAATCAGAAATATAATGAATTTAAATGCATTTACTATGCTTATGCAGCAAAAGGTTTGAGTGGTCAGCTTAAAGGGGACCTATTATTCCCCTTTTTTACAAGATCTAAAATAAGTCTCTGGTGTCTCTATGTGTATGTGTGTGTGAGTTTGTAGTGAAGTCTCAGCTCAAAATACCACACACATAATGTTTTATATCTCTTTGAATCTGTCCCTTTTAGGCTTTGAACCTAATTGTGGCGTTTTGGTGACTGTCGCTTTAAATTCAAATGAAATTGTGCTCTTTTCAGAAGAGGGCGGAGCTACAAATGCCTGTGTGTCAGCATAGTGGCAGATTTCAAAACTCTAATGGACAGACGGCTGCTTCTCACTCAGGGCTTCTGTTTATGCTAATGAGGGAGAGATGGTCACTAGTGGGCGGGACTTTCCCCTCTGATGATACGTACTAAGGGAGAATGTCAATCAAAGTGTTTTTATCAAGTCTGATTAAACTTGAACAAATAAAATTAATACATTTTTACCATTAGAAGCTGGATATATTCACACACTGCTGACACACAACTGTGTTTAAACCCCTTATAAATGTGATTTTTGCATAATAGGTCCCCTTTAAAAGTAAATATTATATCAGTGCAATTATTTTTATTATGTAGGATCACACACAGCACTATATATCCTATATTTTAAAGCAAATTTAAATGAAGAATTATCAGCCCGGGCTGCACGGTGGCGCA
Source organism: Danio jaintianensis (assembly GCA_903798115.1). Lineage (NCBI taxonomy): Eukaryota > Metazoa > Chordata > Actinopteri > Cypriniformes > Danionidae > Danio > Danio jaintianensis. Next base: position 15,673,004 of record CAIGQV010000919.1, read on the forward strand.
GTGGGTAGCACGTTCGCCTCACAGCAAGAAGGTCACTGGTTCGAGCCTCGGCTGGGTCAGTTGGCGTTTCTGTGTGGAGTTTGCATGTTCTCCCTGTGTTGGCGTGGGTTTCCTCCGGGTGCTCCGGTTTCCCCCACAGTCCAAACACATGCACTATAGGGGAATTGGGTAAGCTAAATTGGCCGTAGTGTATGTGTGTGAATGAGAGTGTATGGGTGTTTCCCAGTGATAGGTTGCAGCTGGAAGGGCATCCGCTGTGTAAAACATATGCTGGATAAGTTGGCGGTTCATTCCGCTGTGGCAACCCTAGATTAATAAAGGGACTAAGCCGAAAAGAAAATGAATGAATGAATTATCAGCCCTCCTGTTAAACTATAAATATTTAACATTTGTTTTCCCAAGTGCTGTTTAATGGAGAGATTTCTAAATGTAATAGTTTTAATAACTAATTTCTAATAACTAGTTTCTTTTGTCTTTGCCATGATGACAGCACATAATATTTATCAGATACTAGTATTCAGCTTAAAGTACAATTTAAGGGCTTAACTAGGTTAATTAGGGTAATTAGGCAAGTCATTGTATAACAGTGGTTTGTTCTGGAGACAATCGGAAAAAAAAATCTTAAGCGGGCTAATAATATTGACCTTAAAAATTGTTTAACAAAAATAAAAACTGCTTTTATTCCAGCTAAAATAAAACAAATATGGCTTTCTATGGTAGAACAAATATTATAGGAAATACTGTGAACAACATCGCTTGAGAAATATCTTGAGAAAATCTAAATTTTACAGGAGGGATAAATAATTTTGCCTTTAACTGTAAATATTTTGATGTCAATTTTTATTTAAAGTTATTATAAATGTATTGGAATGGGTGTGTATGGATGTTTCCCAGTGATGGGTTGCAGCTGGAAGGGCATCCACTGTGTGAAACATATGCTGGATAAGTTGGCGGTTCATTCCGCTGTGGCGACCCCTGATTAATAAAGGGACTAAGCCGAAAAGAAAATGAATGAATGAATATATATATATTGTTTTTAAAAGATTTTATTAATAAAAGGCTTTAGTTTGGGGCTAAAAAGGTGCACAGGGACCGGGAGTGGCATCTTTGTTGCATCACTTTTCTCACAGCTGATTGGTCCAGTTTGAGTTTTACCCCAGAATGAAACCTGCTCTGGAACAGGTTAATCTTGTAGTGTAAGTTACCGTAGTGAAGAAACCCACCTTCTTGAACCCAAAACTCAGAGTTTGCTCAAACTAAATGTGAAATTACCTGGATGAAATCCCAAACAGGCTTTGTCCAACAGGCCTCAGAAAACATACTCAACGTGACAATAATATCTGAATATCAAAAGAATTATCTAGACTTAAATAATTGTATTAGTCAAGCCTAAATTAGTGTTCTCTGGGCGGAGATGCATGCACAAACAGATCAAATGCTCACTAAAGATTGCAATGACAAAAAAGGTGTTCTTACATGTCACACATGCACTAATTATTTAATTTCTGTATTTGTTTTTACAGTGAGCAAAGCAGAAGCGGGTGCACTGGGCATTGAGCCGTTCTCAGTGATCGTGATAGCCGTGTTAGCAGCTCTCCTGGTCAGCTTCAGTTTTGGAGCTGAATATGGAGTTTTTGGAGGTTGCGCTGGATTGCTTTTGGGAAGCATTTTACCATTTTAAGGAAGATCAAAAACATACACTCAAAGATATATATATATATCTTTTTTATACATCTACATCAGGTGGTGGACAGTATTTAAAGGGACAGTGGGCTATATGCAGAGCTAGTGTTTTTCAGCCAATGATGAACTTTCGGTGAAAGGTTTATGTGACTATTTTCAATTTCATAAAGTTCCTTTTACAGCATTGATCTTGTAATGTAATTCAAATATAATCAGTTAAATAAACTTAAGCATCCATTTGGTTGTTAAAGCGTAAAAAGATACGGAAGACCAGGCTAGCGCAAAAACTCCATTCAAAATACTGGGGTAAAATTAATTTCCATATTTTAAAGACATGGCGCAGAAAAATATAATTTAACAGGCCCGTAGCCAGACTGGTGAAAGGGGTGGTTCTTTTCTTCATCAAAAGTGGACCTTTTTGCAGTTATTCGCCTCATTTTCTATTTATTTATGAGGTTTAAATACTGCATTTTAAGCACTTTCTTTTGCTGGATTAGCTTGTCGGATGGTTTTCATAACCACACTTTTTGATGTACCAAAAACATCTCCTAAAGATTTAGAATAAAGAAATAATACAATAATAAACTCTAAAAAATACAATACTTATTTTAAAAATATACATTTTTTACATCATATATAATTAGAATAAAATAGGAATCTGTTAAAATTTTGAAAGAAATAAAAAAAAACTGTAGCCTATTATTATTTATTAGGCAAATAACAAGCTGGCCAGCACATTCAACTTTCCTCAGTCAGAATTTGGGACGCCGAATTTGGCACCAAAATTGCCAAATTCAATGTCCCAAATTCTATACCGACAGCCAACACAGGATTCCGCTTGGTCTTAAAGCCTTTTTCGATGGGTTATTATCACAATTCGTTATGGCATAGCAGTCAAAATAGGACAAATGAGCTCATAAATGGGACAAATTCTGGACCTTTGTCAGTGAGGGGTGGGTCCTGGCTACGGGCCTGTTTAATGCATTGCTTCTTGTTTGGTCTGATACCCACTTAATATCGTATCTCAGCCAGATAGTGATGATTGCTGTTTCTTACAGAAATTAGATCTTAAACGCAGCGATTTTGTATGGATGACAATTCACCGGAAACCCTTGCTGACTGAAATGAAAAGTCCATGTGCATATACCTCGTTCACCTCAGAATGAACATTTACTCACCATTTATTTACCTAATGTAAACCTAACCACCCTGAGAAGCCTTTATGTACTGAATTTTAGCATTTGAATATTATAAAAAAATTGTTATTATAGGTTTTGTAATTGTTACCGTTTCAATAAAATGTTGGTCTTCTTTGTGTATAGTTTTGCTAATGATTAATGAATGATGAAAGAACTCCTCCTGCAAGATCACACCATTGCTTTATGACCAGTTATAGATTATTGTTCAAAGTACAAAGTCCTTTTATATGGAAAGGAAAGGCACAGAAAAACAATCAACTAGCAATGTGAGGTAAGCTGAAGCAAAATGTAATCTTGATTTAAGTTTAATTTGATTGATGTTTTTGTTCTTCTATGTACAAAACGCTGACGTGTATTCTGTTGTAGTATATGCTATTATTCAGCATGCAATTTGAGCTTAAATGGGAAAACAGGACTTGTAATATCTAGTTGCTTTCCTCTTTTATGTCTTGAATTCTTTATATACAGGCCTATACTGTTATTTGTTTTTGCATGCTGATTTATGACATGCGCAAAGAAAATATTGTAAATGTAGACCATATGTGAATGATTGTAACTCTAAATAATCTAAATATAACTTGGTAACTTCAGCTTCTTTATTTATATAGCACATTTAACTGCAAGTGCTTCACATGAGACATAGAAAGGTCAAATATACAAATGACATGGACAACAAAGTACAAACATTAGTTTGTTTTTTAAATCCTTTCCCCTAAAAAATCTTGCACAAACAAACATAAGTGCTTCATAATATCATGTGTGATTATAGCTAATGCTTAATAGTTTCAAAACATCAAGATAAGATGGTTGTTAGTTGTACACTGTATAAAAATAACCATAAATGAGCAGTTTTCCATATTTTGAGATCAATGTTTTTATTGTTTTCATTTATTTCTGCCTTTGAATTGCATTATGGGATCTTGATCTTTCTTCCAACAACTTTTAACCTTAAAAAGTAAAAAAAAAAAAGTGACTTTTATTGTCATTTGTAATAGATTGCAGTGCTATGTTGTCTGGGTTGGTGTGTTTATTACACTACAAAAACCTTGTAATAGGCAGCGCGGTGGCGCAGTGGGTAGCGCTGTCGCCTCACAACAAGAAGGTCGCTGGTTCGAGCCTCGGCTGGGTCAGTTGGCATTTCTGTGTGGAGTTTGCATGTTCTCCCCGTGTTGGCGTGGGTTTCCTCCGGTTTCCCCCTCCAAACACATGCGCTATAGGGGAATTGGGTAAGCTAAATTGTCTGTAGTGTATGTGTGTGAATGGGAGTGTATGGGTGTTTCCCAGTGATGGGTTGCAGCTGGAGGGGCATCCGCTGCGCAACATATGCTGGATAAGTTAATAATTCATTCCGCTGTGGCGACCCCAGATTAATAAAGGGACTAAGCCGAAAAGAAAATGAATAAATGAATGAAACCTTGTAATAAACTGCCAGTACATTTTCTGCTTCTCTATATATTTCTCTATATATTCTCATTTCTCATACCTTTTATTGTTTCAAACTACTAAAATGTCAATAAAAGTCACTTTGTTAAACAGATTTTTTTGCAGTGTAGGTGAAATCAATTCCCAAGCAGAACCCTGATGTGAAAACACCTTCAAGCAACTGGACAGACTGATCATGGACAGTAAACCTCCTCAGGGTGGGTGACTCCTTCTGTGTACGCTTTTCAATATGATCCATAAAATAAATGATAATAAACAATAGTAAATTGGATTCCTGTTTTTATTTTAAAGGATCTTCCAGAGGACATTCAGAGCTCAGAATTGTGCTCGTAGACAAAGACGCAGAAGATGATAAGAATAAAGTGGTCAAATCCATCCTGAACTATGAGAATCTGACAAGAGAGAGAGCTGGTTTGTGTACTTTATATAAGAGCGAACACGCAGGAAGGAAAATCAGTGTTGTTGAAGCACCAGGATGGCAGAGAGACTCAACACCAGACAGTATGAAGGAAGAAATGGTCAGAAGCGTGTCCTTTTGTCCCCCAGGACCACACGTTCTGCTCCTGGTCATCCCTGTGAAAGCTCTCTGTGAGGAACCTTCAGCTGGGGAGATGAAAAGCGCAGAGATGCACATAGAGTTACTGTCTGAACGCGTCTGGAAACACACTGTGGTGCTGTTTTACTGTGATGATGGACTGGAGGAATCAGCCCTCAGAGAACACATGCGCAGTGCTGAGAAAATCCTGGACAAGTGTGGAGGACGACATTACGTTCTCCAGAAGAGCTGCTCTCGGATACAGGAACTCTTGAAGAGGATTGACGAGCTGCTGGAGGAGAATAAAGGAGACTTCTTCATCCCGCAACATTACTATGAACTGATTCAGCAGAAGAGTGATGAACGAGCAGTCAGACAGAGACGTGGAAGTTTCAGCAAGATTCCTCCAAACTGTGAGTGGATCGTTCATAGCAATGACCCACATGAAAAAATACTATAGTAATTTGTATAGCATAAATACTTTGCATTAACATGTTGTGGTGATAGTTGCTATGGTAACACAACAACTATAGTAATGTAAACAAATTTTACAACTGTACAAAATATTATACTACAATACCCCGCAGTTTACTATAGTAAGATAATAACTAAAGTATGCTAATAGATAATAAAGTATACTACAGTATTTATTACAGTTTATCAGTTAATACTACAGTATGATGCAGCCTTCATTAACAGAGTTGTAAATACCACACATGAAAAAAATAGTATAGTAATTTATAGTAAATACTACAGTGTTTTTGAACTATAGTATAGTAAAGTGTATAATATTTTATGTATT
>CAIGQV010000919.1:15678675-15694155 GCA_903798115.1 Danio jaintianensis
AGTTGCTATGGTAACACAACAACATAGCAATTGATCTGTTGTGGTGATTCTACAGTTGCTATGGTAACACAACAGCATGGTAATTGATCTGTTGTGGTGATTCTACAGTTGCTGTGGTAACACAACAGCATAGTAATTGATCTGTTGTGGTGATTCTACAGTTGCTGTGGTAACACAACATCATAGTAATTGATCTGTTGTGGTTATTCTATAGTTGCTATGGTAACACAACAACATAGCAATTGATCTGTTGTGGTGATTCTACAGTTGCTATGGTAACAAAACAACTATAGGAATATAAACAAATGACACGATACTGCAGTCTACACTGTTTCTACATCTATAGACCATTTTGAGGGATATAAACAAAAACAATGGTCCTGACGTATTTCCTGTTTTACATTTTTAATTTCTACAGCTTCAGAGAATCCAAAAAGAGCCACATATTGATAAATAATGTTATGACAGCTGTTTTAACATCAAGTTGTGATTGAATTGCCTCTTGTTACAGTTATGAAATAGTTTGATAACAAGCAGGAAATGTTCATGGGCCAATGACATCACCACATTGAAATGGTCTATAGGGAACATCACTGTTTCTACATCTACATCTGTGCTACAATACAACACAGTTTACTGTAGTAACAACTAAAGTATACTACAGTATTTATTAACGTTTATCAGCTCACTATAATATTAATATTAGAGTGGTATTCATTAACATAAGTACTATATACAGTATATTACACCGCTATGGTATGGTTCAAAAACAGTATAGTATTTACTATACATTATTACTATAGTTGTTTTCACAGGGGTGTCGTTTTCTTTTACAGTGAGTCAAGAGAAGGGGGATTCAGAGGAGAAGAAAGAAACTGTAGATGCTGCCAAAAAGGAAGATGTTTTGGAAGATGTGCCCAAAATCAGCATGGACTCCAGGCAGTTTGTACTGATATTGATGGGTGTAGTCTGCGCGCTTCTGGGTTCAGTTGCTGGAGCTCAGAATGGGGTTTTGGGGTCTTTCACTGGAATAGTCTTTGGTATTGTTGTAGGAGTTTTACTTGCAAGTGTCATCATGCACATTTACACTAACTATTATTTACGTGTTAATTCAAAACAGTCTACACGTACCACATCATAAGTGCTGCACTTTGTTCTCCACTGATTTTTTATTTTACCATCTGCCATATTGGATATTTCTTTATTTCGCTTACCCCATTGGCAGATTATTTAGCTTGTTTTAAGAAAAAACTCACTTCATTTTGAAATTTTTTGGTAAAACAAGACAATAATTTTGACAATGTGTTGCTGGTCTAGAGAATGTTTCTTGATTTAACATGTTTTACATATATTTGGATTAGAAACAAGACAAAAAAATTTAATAAGAAAAGCATTTTTTGCAGTGTATACTTATATTATATTAATTCGTACATTATACATTCCGTATTTCCTATTATTTATGCCACATTCATCTTAACCCTTTAGTTTTGACATAACTGTTGTGGTCATGCCACATTTATACAGCTTTACGAAGCATCACAAGAAGTATAAAAGTGTTTGTTTTGGATTTTTTGTCGCTTGTGTCCATGGACTACTAATTTAATCATTCTTTTATTTTTGTCTGTGATTATCTTGCACTCAACCGGAGCTTTTTATATTCATTTTGAAGATAATATGCAAATAAAATGTATTGACGCAAATGATTTTTGCTTTTGAATTGTTTCTATACAGTAGAGTAAGTTTCAAATACTAACTACAGCCATGTTAAGGAGAAACTAACATATATGTTTTTAAATAGAGAGATTTAATGGCATTTCATTGCAACTAATAGTTAAATCTCAAACACATATACCATAATAAAACAAAATTCTCTATTTCTGGAGTTTAATGCGGAACATCTTGCTGAGTTTAAGAGTTAATTCATGATACTTATTTTCAGTGGTGTAAAGTAACAAATTACAAATACTCAAGTTACTGTAATTGAGTAGTTTTTCTCAGAAATTGTTATTTACTAAGTAGTTTTATAAATGTGTACTTTTACTTTCCCTTGAGTACATTTTTAGTGCATCTGTATCGGTACTTTTACTCCACTACTTTCCTTAAACCTGCAGTCACTACTTCATTTTTTATTGTCTATGGGGAGTAGAAGAATCAGTCCTGTGATTCCTGTCCAATCAAATCGCACATAGAAGGTAAATCGCATCATAATGAACTACCTCAAGACATGTGCGATTTATAATTGCAGCAAACTGTGTGGAAGCATTAAAAGTGTCCAAGAAGATGTCCAAAATCTTTACACGCGTCGACCCAGAGACTGTTTAGATGCACGTCACTGATGAGAAGATGACGGATGTTTATTGTATGATGACTGAAATGGCCTTAAACACCCAGCAGGCACAGGACGTAAACATGACGTCAGATTGACGTTGTATCCCAACCTCGTGGCGACATTGCATTTTATTTGGAAATGAAAATCGGGTTGACATCAGAACCCAACGTCAGGCTGACATCACCGTCCAACCTAAAACCAACCAAATATCAACGTCTAATGATGTTACAGCTTGTCGTTGTGTGGATGTTACCACTATGACGTCTATCAAACGTTGTATTTTGGTTGCCATACCTGACGAATAAATGTCAGTATTTGCCGTCAATATGACGTTGGTTTAAGATGTTGGATTTTGGTCACTTTCTAACACAACCTAAAATCAACCAAATATCAACGTCAATTGACGACGTTATTGGACATCAAAATAACGTTGTCCCTTAGACGCTGGCTAGACATTGAATTTTGGTCACCTGACATCACGACCGAAATCTAACCTAATATTAATGTCTTATGACGTTGTGTGCCTGCTGGGCAATAACTAGATGCACTACAGAATGTTACGTTTACACACATCCACAAATTACATGTAAATGCATCAGCTTTTTACAGCGTAATACTCCCTACTCACTACTCTCAAGTACTTTTGAAAGGTCTAATTTTCACTCATACTTTGAGTAATATTTACAACAGATACTTTTACTCTACTTGCACTACATTTTTAGGCAAGTAACGGTACTTTTACTTAAGTATGATTTTTCAATACTCTTTCCACCACTGCTTATTTTATGCATTCACCCTGTAATTACCTATTACATTGAAAGCTACTGCACAATTGACTATTATTAAGTTTGAAATACTTAAAAATCCACCTATCATAAAACCTACCACCCTGTTTATCAGTTGTGTGGGCCACAGGGCGTCCTCTACCGACCGCCATTTTATGTTTACAACGGAAATACAGTATCGCTGCCCGGAAAAACGTGGGTCAAGGTGGAAGCTAGTGGCGCGAAATCATAGAGCATATATGGGTGAGTTCATATATGTACAATTCAGCTCAGAACTTGATTTAACAGATCGCTATTTACGTGTTTTGCGGAATTACTTGCTAAAACTTAATCTTAAACGGTTTTAAACAGTGTTTCGTTAAGTTGTTTGACGTAAATGTTTTAGCAAAACCAAACACGAACAGACGGAGGAAGGAAATAACGTTAAACCGAGAGCTAATGTCATATAACGAACATTTCAATGCTAAAAACATAAACATACGACATTAAGAGACAGTAAAATGTAATTATAAAGACAGACCGAGGCGAACTGTATGTTATTTTTATCATGCAGCATTCATATTAATTATGAAATGACGTGTATTATGCTTGTTTTTATTATTTATGGCAAAATAATCTAGCGAAGAGTCGTTAAAATAATAATAAAAGACGAAATAGCGATTTGTTCATGTGGTATATAATTTTTATCTTGTTATAATGCTTTATTGTAGTTATATTTTTGTAGTTAGCTATATAATTTTATTTATAATGCTTTATTTACACTGTACGTATCTGTTACAGTACTGTATTACTGTGTTTTTGACTGCTGACCGAGTTTTCCTTAAGACGTGTCCATTGTAACATATTTAGGTACACAAATTCAGACACACATACATATACACAGTCCAATGTCAGTTTGTGAATGTGTGTGTTCATGGAGGTTAGTCATCATCATCATCATCATCATTATTGTGTGTTATTAACGCTGATGTTGTGAATGTGTGTGTTGTTAATAGAAGGTTTGTCATTATTATTGTGTGTTCTTAATGCAGAATGTGTTGTGAATGTGTGTGTTGTTAATGGAGGTTAGTCATCATCATCATCATTATTGTGTGTTATTAATGCAGATGTTGTAAATGTGTGTATTGTTAATGGTGGTTATTAATCATTATTATTGTGTGTTCTTAATGCAGAATGTGTTGTGAAAATGTGTGTGTGCAGGTGAAGATGAGCAAGCGAAGGCCAGCCGCTCTCTCTGATGTCCAGTGTGTCTCTCTGGTCTGTCCTTTGTCCTCATGTTATTCCAGATATTATGATGGAGTGTTTTGCTGATGTGTGCGTGTGTGTGTGTGTGTATATTCAGGTTCAGGACCTCTTGCGGGAGAGATTGTGTCATCAGAAGTTGCCAGATCAGCCCATAGGCCTCGACTCACAGCACAAGTGTGTTCACTTCACTTACCCTGTGTGCGCGCGTGTGTGTGTGTATATATATATATATGTATATATGTCTGTGTGTGTGTGTGTGTGTGTGTTCTTACCCCGTGTATATGTTTATGTGTGTCTATATACTTACTCTGTATGTGTGTTTTTATCTGTGGGCTTGAAAGCTTAATCTGTGTGTGTGTATTCTTAGTCCCTGTGTGTGTATGCGCAAATTTGAATCCTTGAATCTATGTGCATGTTTGTGTGTGTTTTTGTGTTCGTATATGTGTACTTAACCAGTGTGTGTGTGTGTGTGTTCAGGCACCTGCTGGAGCTGCTGAGACGAACTGCTGTTCATGGAGAAAGTAACTCCGTCCTCATTGTCGGTCCTCGAGGATCTGGTAAAACTATGGTATGATTTACTCATGGGTGATAAAAGATATCAAAAGATAAAAATTAAATGCAGATATCATCATTTACTTGCCCTCATGTCTTATTAAATATCTTTTACATGAAACATAAAAGAAGAAGTGTATTAAGAAGGTTTATGCTGCAACATTAATTTGTCAGAAAGGCCCTGAAACTGTTTACCTTAATAAAAAAATGACATAATAAAATAATTTCTGTAGTCTTTTATTGCAGTACATAAAAATAACAATAAAAAAAATGAGGATTTACTTATTTATTTTATGAATAATATTCTTGGTGTGAAAAAAATATGTTTACTATATACAATTGTATGTATATATATATATAAAAGTTTTACTTTTAATGTTGTCAGCAGTTACAGAATAAGACAATGTATTTATTCATACTTTAAATCCAGATAAGCTGAGCGTTTCTAAGTGTTCATTGTGTTATAACGTTTGCTAATGTCTGTTGTTTGTTGTGCAGTTGTTGGGTTGTGTTCTCCGAGAGCTCATGAGTCTGAAGGAGGTGCAGAAGAATGTTCTGCTGGTGGAGCTGAACGGTGAGATCCTGCACATCATATTAATGCTGTTTACACTCTGGATTAGGCATTAGCTGGGTTTCCATCCAAACATGTGAATTAGATTTATGTGCAAAACTGGAATATGGGATAAAACCTTTGTGAATAAAGCAGCGTTTACGTCTAATGAGACACAAAAGAGAACAAAATCATCACTTCCTGATAAACTTGCACAAATGTGTTCCCAAATTAAGTAATGAAAAAGATGTGTGCGTAAATTTACACCCCCTATAGAATAAGTAGAATTCCATCATTTAAAAGGGAAAATGTCATGTTTTTATTTTGTTATATTATACACTATGCTTTCATCATAAAGATATGAGTTAATAATGCACAAATGTGACTTATGTGTATATGGAATAACACATTAGTGAATGAATCAGCGTTTTAGTCCAATCAAGTCAAGTCAAGTTTATTTATATAGCGCTTTTCACTATGTAGATTGTGTCAAAGCAGCTTAACATAGTTCTAGTAAAGTCCAGATTACAGAGTTGAAGTTCAGTTTAGTTTAGTTCAGTGTGGTCTAAATTCCACTGCTGGAAGTTCAAACACCGCAGAGCAAATCCACCGAAGCACAGCTCCACAAGTCCCGATTCGAGCAAGCCAGTGGCGACAGTGGCGAGGAAGAACAACTTCACCAATTGACGAAGTGAAGGAAAAAAAAACCTCGAGAGAAACTTGGCTCTGTTAGGCACGACCATTATTCTTCTGGCCAAACTTCCTGTGTGGAGCAGCAGTCTAGGCGCTTGACTCTGAAGAAGCTGGACGTCTTCAGAGTCAAACGTGGGGACTCGTTTATCACAGTGGTCATTCAGGAATCAGTCTCATGCACTCCATTTCTCCATGACGACCACAGCATTGGCTCGGGATACGACCTGGTCCAGGATTATGGATACCTTGGGATCATCTCTTCACAGGTCTTGGATCGCATCAATGGCGCTGCATAGTGTCTAGGGACCTCGGGATGAGTATCCCCAGGTGGAAATAGAGAATAAAGAGAATAATTAGCGTAGCTGCTGTTCATAGTGTATATAAACGAGATGTAAAAATGGAGTGTTATAGATGAAAATAGCAGTTAAATAAAACAAACAAGTAAAGCATATGAGAGTTTCTAACACAATGTCTGGTGTATTGAGGAGTGTGTCCTACAGGTGATGTCGAGCCAGCTCACCTGCGTGGAGCACATTCATGCATCATACCGTTATGCGATGCATTGAGTGTATTGAGTGTAAAGATAGGTCTTTAATCTAGTGTTGAACTGAGAGAGTGTGTCTGAGCCTCGGACATTATCAGGAAGGCTATTCCAGAGTTTAGGAGCCATAAATGAGAAGGCTCGACCACCTTTACTCGACTTTGCTATTCTAGGTACTACCAGCAGCCCTGAGTTTAGAGATCTTAAAGAGCGGGTAGGATTGTAGCGAGACAGAAGGTTGGTTAGATAAACAGGAGCTAGATTATTTAAAGCTTTATAGGTAAGAAGCAATATTTTATAATCAATACGGAACTTAACAGGTGTAAGAAGGATAAGCAGCCAGTGTAAGGAGGATAATGAGAAACAAGAGAAAACAATCCTCAGTTCCTACTAAACTTGCACAGATATTGCTGGGAGAAGTGTAGCTTGATGCATTGGAATTTGCCACTGAGGTGTTTTTTGTTCTCTAATAAATGAGCTGCGCCTCAGAAGACGAAGATGAAATGCAATGAATGTGGTGAATGCGGTGGCTTTTGGAGGCGTGAGACGGGAGCGCAGACAGATGCTCAAGACTAGGGAATAATAATGGGAGAATAATAATACTGAAGCACTGTGATGACGGACTGACGGAGGGCTGAGGCCTTTTACAATCAGCAAAACAACATTTCAGATCTTTTTTACAATGTAAAGCTGGAAACATGGAAAGCTGCAAACCAACATTAATGCAAAGTCCCTGAAACACACATTAATATCTGATCAGCATCTGTCAAAAACTACATCACATCACGCAGACTGATGAAGCGCATGCTGGAGTTTATTCACTAAATGTGTTTATATTGTAGTTTATACACACTCAGGGGTGTTTTTATGCGCATTTACAAAATGTATGCCCATCTTGCCATTTCCATTAAGCGTTTTTTAAGTGATATTCCAAAATATGTAGATGGAAACAGCGTTTGTTTTACAATCTAAAGTCATGCACAATCATGATCTAAAAGTCTTGAAGATCACGTATTGCATCAGCCCAGTCAAGCTTGATCAGATTATGATTTATTGTGTGCATACGTGACATTTACATCTTAGTTTATGCACATTTTTTCTTATCAGATAAAAAGTTTAGCCTACTCATTTGTGGACATACGATTTCTATGCACATTTTCAAAATGTATGCACATCTTGGTGTTTCTATTATGCATTATTTTAATGCAAAATTCCAAAATGCACATAAAATAGGTTGATGAAAACTCAGCTAGTGAATTTTGCAGTGCGTCTGTGCAACTGAGCGTCTGTTCTTTTCTGAGCGCAGGTCTTCTGCAGACGGATGATAAAATCGCTCTGAAAGAAATCACTCGACAGCTGCATCTGGAGAACGTCGTAGGAGACAAAGTGTTCGTGAGTTTCAGATGTTATTAGTAAAGTCTTTTCTGTTGTTCTTTTATTATTTGTTGTTCACTCACTATTTACTCTCCTTCAAGTGGTTCCAGACCTTTATACGTTTTTTCTTCTGTTGAACACAATCTTTTGTACACAAAAGAAGATATTTTGAAGAATGTTGGAAACCTGTAACCATTGACTTCCATAGTAGGAAAAAATAAATACTATAGTAGTCAATGGTAACAGATTTCCAACATTTTTCAAAATATCTTCTTTTGTGTACAACAGAGGAAACTCATAAAGTTTTTAAACATGTAAAGAGTGTGTAAATGATGACAGAATTTACATTGTTGGGTGAACTACCCATTTAATGTCTTGTACTGGTGGTTTTTCTTGTGTTTCAGGGCAGTTTTGCTGAGAATCTGGCTTTTCTTTTGGAGGCTCTCAAGAAAGGTGAAGCTTCAGTTATTTTATGTTATCTGTATTATATATATATATTTATATTTATAATACTGTACTATATTTTAAATTTATTTCAATAATAATTAAGCACTTATTAATTAATTTATTTAGAATTTTGTTCCCTTTAGTTGTAGTTTAGGTTTTAGTTAGCTTTAGTTAGGTTTTTAATTTCCTATATATTTATTTACTTGTTAAGTTTTAAGAATTTTAAGTTATTTATCATATATCAAGCTGAAAAAACATCTAATGAAAAAAAGTGTAATCTCTTATTGAATTATGAAGTTATTATTATATATAATTTTAATCTAATAATATTTTTATCTATATTGATCTTGCCTTTTTTGCCATGAAATGTTGCTAATTTGGCAATAAATAAACAAACAAACTTAAGTTTAGATTCAACTATTTGTCATTTTTTTAAATTACTACATATTTATTTACTTTTAAGTTTTAAGAATATTAGGTTATTTATCATATATTAAACTGAAAACCCATAACTAATGTATTTAATGTAAAATTTTACATTTTTATTTATTTATTGGTTTTATTTTTGTGTCATCTCTTATTGAATATATTGCTCTTGCCATAAAACAGCTATACGTCCTTATAACAATACGTGTCCTTAAAACAACAAATAAACAAACTTTTAAAGTTTTGGTTCTACCATTTTTAGTACTTATTTAATGCTTTATGGAACATGTCTAATTTTAGTCTAGTTTGTTGTGCACCATTTAAAATTTCTTGTTAGTTCACAAGTTTTAGCATTCATATTTTATTTTAAATAACAAAAATGGGTCCCATTTAATATTAAGTGGCCTTAACTAGTATGCACTTGCATCAAAATATATATACAATGTACTTACTGTGTGCATAATGTATTACAGAACAGTTGTGCTGCATAAGTTTGCACAGGTTTGGTGGTATGGGTAGGTTTAAGGGTGGGTTAAAGTATAAGGGATGGTCAACAGTGTAATTAAAGCTGTAATTACAGAAATTAATTACAGATTATTATGTGCATGCATTTTATCAATCATGAGTACAATGTAAAAGCATGTATTTACACAATAAGTACACTGTAATGAATGATTAATTTCAGTGTAAAAACATATTAGTTAAGGCCTCTTAATATAAAGTAGGACCAGAATATGTTTAAACGTTTTTTTTCTAATCATTCAAGCATTGCCTCACCTGCTGGTTGCAGTCATTTATTTGATTTGCTTCTGAAAGGCTTTATTGTTTCTGCTGTGTTGTCAGGTGATAAGAGCAGCAGTCGTCCTGTGCTCTTCTTGCTGGATGAGTTTGATCTGTTCGCTCATCATAAGAACCAGACACTGCTCTACAATCTGCTGGACGTTTCTCAGTCTGCGCAGACGCCTGTGGCTGTGGTCGGACTCACCTGCAGACTGGTGCGGCTTCGTGCAAAACATCCAGCAGACATCTTTGATGATGTAATGATGTCTGTTTATGTCATTAATCTTCATGCAATGCTCTTCATCGTAGTGTGTGTGTGTGTGTGTGTGTGTTGTAGGATGTGCTGGAGCTGCTGGAGAAGCGGGTGAAGTCTCGATTCTCTCACAGACAGATTCATCTCTTCAGTTCTCTCTCCTTTAGTCAGTATGTGGATGTGGTTCGACAGCAGCTCAGTTTACCTCACGATTTCCCAGATCACAGATTCTCCAGTCAGTGGAACCAGAGCATCACGGTACACACACACACACACACACACACACACACACACGTCTGCTCTTCTGCTCACAGACACTCATGTTTACAGTCATTTATTCTCTGTTTCTCTGTTTCTCTAGAAACTGTGTGAAGATAAATCCGTTCTGGAGGTTTTAAAGAGAAGCTTCAACTCCAGTAAAGATTTCCGCTCTCTGTACTCGCTGCTGGTACGCTCAAATCCTTTACTTTTTTGAGTTCTTGTATGTCATTTTCTTTTTTTTTTGCATAACATGCAAACATCAAAGATTTTGCTGAAAATTCACCTTTTTTTTCAATCTAAATGTCACCAATGAGGTTTGCGTAGATCTGATGAGAAAATGTACAAAAATAAAAAGCAATTTTACATTACAGTGTTTCTTAAAAATATATATAAAGTGTGTATATTCAAATATATAAACTATTTTTTTTATTGTATTTTGTGCTCTGACATTTGGGAACAGCATTGTTTTCAAATAGCCAATATATCGTCCTCTACAGTCTGTGCATCTCGTTTAATCCTTTAAAGCAGGAGGATTTGGCTCAATGTATTCGGCATCAGTTATAATATTGGTCTTGTATAAAGTGACAGTTTTGGACATTTAAGATAATAAAAAAACAATGCAAAAATTTAAATTTAATCAAATAAAGAATATTGTGTGTCACCATAGCTGTTTCTGTCCACCAATTTTTCTGTGCATTTTGGAAATGTGCATAAAGAAATGGTTGATGGAAATGGCAAGATGCGCATACATTTTGAAAATGCGCTTAAAGAAAAAACTGACAAACTTTTTTATTGGATAAGAAAAGATGCACATAAACTATGATGGAAACACTTTTATTGAACAAATTCCAGTATGCGCATTAAAAAAAGGTCATGTGATTTTGTTATAAGAGATCATGTGATGATAAAAATGTGTGTGAATGGACAAACCAGCAGGCTGAGCACACTGTAAAACATCTGAAATGTTGTTTCGGTCATTCTAAAACGCCTTCACCATTTCAGTATTAGTGTTATTATATTATTAATGACCTCCAGGACTGTCAACAGCGTGTGTGCTGTGCGTCTCACACCTTCAAACATTCATTGCATGTCGTTATTAAAAAAAAGAAAGATCCACGCAGCTTCTCCTACCGCAGCAAATTAAGTTTTTACTTCTGATATTTGTCGCCAGTTAATCAGGAAGTGACGATTTTGTTCTCTTTGACTCGTTGGATGGAAACACTGCTTTATTCGCACGTCTTTAATGCTGGATTCCAGTCATAAATTAAATTAGCATCTTTGTATGGAAACATAACTACTGACAATAGCACTAAAGTTCTCTTTGAACTTTCAGCTCCTACATCTATTTAACCTTTTGGTGTTTTGCATTTTATGAAGGGATGTTTTGCCCTCCTAAAAAAGTATTATTTAAAATTAAAATAAAATAGCAAATAATAAAAATAAAACTTTAAGTGGGTAGCGCTGTCGCCTCACAGCAAGAAGGTTGCTAGTTTGAGCCTCGGCTGGGTCAGTTGGCATTTCTGTGTGGAGTTTGCATGTTCTCCCCGTGTTGGCGTGGGTTTCCTCCGGGTGCTCCAGTTTCCCCCACAGTCCAAACACATGCGCTATAGGGGAATTGGGTAGGCTAAATTGTCTGTAGTGTATGTGTGTGCATGAGAGTGTATGGGTGTTTCCCAGTGATGGGTTGCAGTTGGAAAGGCATCTGCTGTGTAAAACATATGCTGGATAAGTTGATGGTTCATTCCGCTGTGGCGATCCCTGATGAATAAAGGGACTAAGCCGAAAAGAAAATGAATGAATGAACTTTAAACATTAGTGTTTTTTTATATTTGAAAGTAGCCTGAAATGAGCATGCAGAAAATGCTAGATCTGTTTTACTCTATTCATGCAGTGTTTTCAGCTCTTTTTTAAACTCATGCCTGTGTTTGTGTGCTGTAGTTTATGGCTGTGAGTCGTGTGTCCGTCTCTCACTCCACTCTGTGTGAAGCTGATTTTCTTGAGTCTGGTCGCCTGATTTCTGCCGATTCCAAAGCAAACGTCCTTCATGGTGAGAAGAATCTGCTTTGTCTCTACAACTTTGTGATCATGATTTTCACTTGTCGTTTTCATGCTGTTTACACCTCATCTCTCCAGGATCTGCAGTGACGTGTTTATCTTTATTATTTGTGGGGGGTTTTACAGGTCTGTCTATTCTGGAGCTATGTTTGGTTATTGCCATGAAGCATCTGAATGACACTTATGATGGAGAACCCTTCAACTTCCAGATGGTCCACAATGGTGGGAAATCTCCAAACAAAAACTGCCTTTCCAACATTTTAAATTAGTGTTTGTTGCATTTCAGCTTTACTTCTGAAAAAAGAAACTAATAATTCAACTGAGTCTTCAAAACATCTCCTGAGCAATTTATTCTGACAAGAAAAGCCCATGACGGTGCCAGAATAGGATGAATCTTTATTAATATTTAATTAGTTTGGCTCAAGCTGGTAGTTCCTAAAGCAGAAATTCTGGATGTTTTTCTCTCTTTTCACTTAATGAAAATCTGTAAATATCAGAATATTTTAAGTATTTTAATATATTTTGTTAAAGTATTTTAGTATTTTAGGTAAGTAATTTTTTTAACCTATTTATTATATGAAGACATTTTTATTAATGAAGTCCTAATTTTTGTATTTATATTTCAAGAGTAATCAGTTATCATAAGAATGCATTCAGAATTACATATTTTTTTTTACTATAAATGCACTTACACTCACTTAAAAACACTAATCCTTTTTTTGTTGGTGCTCAGTATACATAATGCATTTTCTCTGTGTGCATACAGTATATACATCTGTGAAATGTTGATTTTCCTCAGAGTTTAAGAAGTTCGTTCAGAGGAAATCTCACTCAATCCATAAGTTTGAGAAGCCTGTGGTGATGAAGGTCAGTTGAATGCATGAATGACAGTAGAAATACTGCAGATGTTTTTGTCCTGCTGCTCTCTAGTGGCGGAACACAGATATTACAGTGGTTTGTTTGGTTAAAGGGACAGTTCACCCAAAACTGATTATTCTACATTTACATTTACATTTAGTCATTTAGCTGACGCTTTTATCCAAAGCGACTTACAATTGAGGTTCACAAAAGAAGCAATCAGTACAAGAGAAAACAACGCATACATAAGTGAAATCGGACTAGTCTTGAGTAGGTAAAACACAATATACGAGCTAAGTGCAGTCAAGGTTTTTTTTATTTTATTTTATTTTATTTTTTTTTATTAGTGGGTCAGGTGTAGACGGAAGAGATGAGTTTTAAGGCGATTTTTAAAGATGGACACAGAGTCTGCCAAACGTGTTGTAAGAGGCAGATCGTTCCACCATCGTGGGACCGATTCAGAGAAAGTGCGAGAGAGTGATTTCTTACCCTTTTGGGACGGCACCATGAGACGACGCTCGTTAGCAGAACGCAGTGGTCTGGAGGGTAAATATGTCTGTATTAGTGACTTAAGGTAGGCGGGTGCTAAACCTGTGGTGGTCTTGTAGGATATAAGCAGAGCTTTGAATTCGATGCGAGCGGCTATAGGGAGCCAATGTAACCTGACAAAGAGGGGTGTTACATGCGCTCTTTTCGGTTCATTGAAGACTACTCTTACCGCTGCGTTCTGTATCATCTGTAGAGGTTTGATAGTGCAGGCCGGGAGTCCAGCGAGTAAAGCATTGCAGTAGTCCAGCCTGGACAGGACCAGAGCTTGTACCAGGATTTGTGCAGCATGCTCTGAGAGAAAAGGTCTGATCTTCCTAATGTTGTAGAGAAGGAATCTGCAGGACCTGGCAGTGTTGGCAATATGATCTGTGAAGGTTAGCTGGTCATCGATTAATACTCCCAAGTTTTTTGCTGTTCTGGAGGGGGCAATGGTCGATGATCCCAGTTGAACAGAGAGGTTGTGACGGATCTTAGGGTTGGCGGATATATTCGGATATATTCTGTCATCATTTATTCACCCTTGACTTTCACAAACATGTTTGAGTTTCATTCTTCTGTTGAACACAAGATATAATATTTAGAAAAATATCAGCTGTTTAACGACAATTTAAACAACAATTAGTAACAATCAAATGTTCCTCATCACATTTAAAGGGACAGTTCACCCAAAAATGAAAGTTTATTCATTATTTGAATGGGCCGGCAGCTAGCTCTCTGCATCTCTCACATGGTCGCCTACTGAAGCTAAGCAGGGCTGCACCCGGTCAGTACCTGGATAGGAGACCACATTAAAGAAAGCTAGGTTGCTGCCGGAAGTGGTGTTAGTGAGGCCAGAAGGGGGCGCTCAACCTGCGGTCTGTGGGTCCTAACGTCCCAGTATATATATGGGGACTCTATACTACTCAGTGAGTGAGTCATTTTTCGGATGAGACGTTAAACCGAGGTCCTGACTCTCTGTGGTCATTAAAAATCCCAGGATGTCCTTTGAAAAAGAGTAGGGGGTTAATCCCGGCGCCATGGCCAAATTTGCCCACTGACCTCTGTCCATCATGGCCGAATCATAATTGGCTTCATCACTCTGTCTCCTCTCCACCAATCAGCTGGTGTGTGGTGTGCGGTCTGGTGCAATATGGCTGCTGTCGCGTCATCCAGGTGGATGGGGAAATTCTCCCAATGTGTAAAACGCTTTGAGTGTCTAGAAAAGCGCTATATAAATGCTATATGGAATTAATTAATTAATTATTTACTCGCCCTCAAGTGGTTCCAAAGTGAGTTTCGATTTTCTGTTGAACACAAAAGAAGATCATTTGAAAAATGTTAGAAAGCCCTAACCATTACAACTACCATAGTAGGAAAAACAAACACTTGGAAGTCAGTGGTTACAGGTTTGCAGCATTTCTCTAAATATCTTCTTGCACAAACAGGTTTGTGATTAATGAGAGTAAATGATGACAATGTTTAGTTTTGAGTGAACTGTCCCTTTAAGTATTTTGCAGTTCAGTTTGTACTGTGAATTAATTACACAATTGTTGTATATTATTCAAGTTTAAGCAAAGTGAATGTATAATGCTTGAAATGTGCCTTCTGAAATGAGTCATGTGTTTTTATATATGGCGTTTGGGCAAATGTGTTTATATATAGTGTGTGCATACGTACAGTCTAAATTATTAGCCATCCTGTGTTATATATATTTTACAGATATAGATATTTCCCAAATGATGTTTTCATATATAGTGTGTGCTCTGTATAATATAATATAATCAGTAATATATGGTGTGTGTG
>CAIGQV010000919.1:15718071-15731662 GCA_903798115.1 Danio jaintianensis
ATTTATAGACACACACATGCACATAAAGACAGGCACAAACACACACTCACATTCAGACAGACTTACAACAAATGCAAACACACTCATAGACACACATATATAATCACACACACACACACACGCACGCACGCACGCACGCATACACACCTTTTGACAATAATGCATGAAGGTGCAGAGATAATTAAACTAAGACAATCCAGCACCCTGTCAGTGTTTTACTGAAACAGGAATGAAGCCCGCAGCCGATGGTTTGGGGCCTCCTCTGATTATGGCCATACAGATCTGGCAAACATTCAACAGCATATTTGTGTTTACGCACTGAAGAGCATCAAAGGTTTCTATTTACACCGTGTTCCTGCAGCGCTGAGCATGATGTAAATAATAGATGCGGAGTATAGCGCTTCATTGATTATTATGTAATTGTGTAAGATCACAACCAACCCAAGTGACTGACAGCTATTTACTGATTATAAAAGATGCTTTCCCGGCTAGCCTATTCAGATTTACATGAATCTGGCTCATTTTTGATGAACTAATACAATACAAAATAACAATACATTAACCTATAATGGGGCGACATGGTGGCTCAGTCATCTCACAGCAAGAAGGTCACTGGTTCGAGTCCCGGCTGGGCCAGTTGGCGTTTCTGTGTGGAGTTTGCATGTTCTCCCAGTGTTGGCGTGGGTTTCCTCCGGTTTCCACCAGTCCAAACACATGCGCTATAGGGGAATTGATGAACTAAATTGGCCATAGTGTATGAGTGTGTGTGTGTGAGAGAGAATGAATGTGTATGGGTGTTTCCCAGTACTGGGTTGCAGCTGGAAGAGCATCCACTGCGTAAAACATATGCTGGAATAGTTGGTGGTTCATTCCGCTGTGGCGACCCCTGATTAACAAAAGGACTAAGCCAAAGGAAAATAAATGAATGAATAATATAAAAGTTTAATTTATTTATATAACCCGTTTAATAACAACAGTAAACAAAAGTGCTGCACAATTAAAGTCAATAACAATCAAACTAAAATAAAGAAAACTGATATAAAACACTAAAAATATACAGATAATTAAACTGTATAGACAAGTTAAATAAGCCTTTTTTATATATATCTTAAGTACAAATTTAAAGATATATAATATTACACTTTAGTTTTTTTTTTATAATAAAATACACATATCCTTAATAATAATGATAATAATAATAAAAAAAATAAAATAATCATCATCATCATCATCATCATAATAAGACTAAATCATAATTCAAACTGTTTTGTAAACCGAGTTATGATTAATAACTGAATCATATAAATTCTGGCTAGTGCTAAATTTAGACCCATTATGTATTTTTCTGAAAATAAGAGTTCCTGTTTGATGTCTTTTAGTATTTACTGAAAATCTGATCTTCTGTTTGCATGTCATTTCCAGCACAGACACACAGATCACTTCCCCTTTTTAACTTGAGGGAAGTCAATTCTGTTTATATTGTGTGTTGTAAGTCCACACACACAAGCGCGCACACCCTGTAGCAAGACTTTTTTTTTTTTTTTTACCACCTAATCTGCTCAAATTTACCCACAGTGCAGTTGTTGAGGCATGCGCTGCCAGCAGTAATCAATCAAGCACTGTGAGCAGCAGAAAAACACACCAGGAACTACCGAAGCAGGTGAAACACACCTGGAACTCACAGTAGATACAAAAATACCAACGTATGCACATTTAGTAATATGTAATAAAAGATTAGTCTGAAAAAAGATAGAATAATTGGTAAACACTTCACAATAAGGTTATATTAATTAACATATTTACTAAAAATGAACTATACATTTAGGCCTGTCACAATATATCGACTTATCGTGGAATACATGGTCATGACCTCATTTTTTTTTTTTTGGTGTTGCAATATATATATATATATATTCACAAATTCCCAAATAACGTTAAAGCCATTTTACTATGACATTTACATTCTACCTCAAAGTTAATAATTGGACATTTACTTAATAGGATACATAATAAAACACATTAACATCAAATTACAGAATCTAAATAACCTGAAGAATAAAAGTCTTTGTCCTTTGAATGTTTTTATGGCTATTTTCATTATTATGATGTTGTGCCATTATATAATCAGTGGCATAAAATGATCTCAAATTGACAATAATATCACTTATCGCAACCCTTTCTGTGACAATATATGACACAACAAAAATTCTTCATCATGACAGGCCTATTTATTACTGTACATATTTATCTTTGTTAACATTAGTTAATGGAAATAGAGTTGTTCATTGTTAGTTCATGTTAACTGTAGGTGCATTAACTAATGTTGGTGATGTTAATTTTAATAATGCATTAGTAAATGTTGAATTCTAGTTCATATGCTAGAAATGTTGAATTCTAGCATAAAAAGCATAAAGCTCAAATTTTATCAAACTATTAACTATTATTTACTATTTATTAACTGTCAATAGAAGAAATTGACTTCAATAGAAATTAAATATTAATCTAAGGTAAAATAACATTGTATAGTCTTCATTGAATAAATAATTCAATTCAATTCATTTTTGTTAAAACCTTTAGGTTTTAAATTCACTTTATCTTAGTCACAGGTCTAAAAAACACATCCAAATGAAAATCTTTCACCCTATTAGGGTTAAACTTTGCGATGACTCCACAATTCACGTTCTGAACTGCAGTTCCTGATTATTATAATCTCAACTCAACATTGCAGATTTCAATATAGATGCTGAAACAATATATGGTGCAGCCCTAGTAGACATCACCTTTTTGAAAGGACACAATGGCCCAATACCATTTCTACCCTTTCCCCCTACCCCATGTCCCAATTCCCTTTAGTTTAGAGGCGTAGAGGTAAGGGGAAGGGCCATATACACTACGGCCAATTTAGTTCATCATATCCCCTATAGCGCATGTGTTTGGACTGTGGGGGAAACCGGAGCACCCGGAGGAAACCCACACCAACACGGGGAGAACATGCAAACTCCACACAGAAATGCCAACTGACCCAGCTGGGACTCAAACAAGCGACCTTCTTGTTGTGAGGCAACAGTGCGACACCACTGAGCCACCGTGCCGCCCCAATGCAAAATATTAGAAAACATATTTTAAATTCGGATACCCTTACCCGATGACTTGACAAAATAGGCCGGTCTATCAAAACGTTTTTTGTTCATACAGAAGAATAGCGTCGATGCTCTCGCAGTGCATTTAAAACTCATAACTTCCTTACGAATGGATTAAAACGTTTGCTAGGCGTAGGCGGAGGGGTATAAAACAGAATTGGGATTGGGCCTATATACTGCAGGTTAACTACATTTATATACTGTCCAACCAATACACTCCAACTCCTTAACTTTTATGATTTTGACTGTAATGTAGTAATAATGTGCACCTATTGTAAAGCTGCTTTGGCAGGATAATTATTGTGAAAAGAGTTATACGAATAAACTTGAATTGAATTGTTTGGGTGTAATCAGCGGGCGCTGTATCTGCAGACGGTGACTGTGGTCTGAATGGAGAACTGTTGCTCTCAGTAATGAGCTAATGAGGCCGGACACCAGGCCTGCTGGGACAGACATGTAAATCAAAGCCCAGTGCAGGAGGAGCCTCTCAAACCCAAAAGAGCTACTGCAGGAAATTACGCAGAGAGCCAAATCCAATACACAAAATCAATACGCTGCCTCAGACGCTGAGCATACTGTAAAATCAGCACTAATCACACAGATTCATAAGCTCCTGTGCTCCTTAGTATTTATTTATTAATGGTTAAGGCTCATATGATGATTTAAAGTGGTTCAATTAAGTCAATATTTAAAGTTAAATAAGTTTACTTTCAGCTGCAAACATTCTCTCATCAAGTTCATTTCTGTCATAGATTATACATTTTGAGTGGTAAGTTGCACGCACGTTTCCACCCGTTTTTGTGCGTACGCCACATTTATAAATGGCGATTTCCATCCAAAGATGCTAATTGAATTTATGCGCAAAACTGGAATAATCGCATTTATTCAGCGTTTCAATCCAATGAGTCCAACGACTTTCTTGATAAACTAGCACCAAATACACATGCACATTTTTATCATCAGATCATCTCTTATAACAAAATATATATTTTTTTAATGCACATATTGAATTTATTTCGTAACAGTGTTTCAATAATAGTTTATGCACATCTTTCTCATCGAACAACAAGTTTGTCCTACTCAGTCGTGTGCGTACGTTATTATGCGCATTTTAAAATTAAAGCTTTTTAAATATTGTTTTTCTCAATCTAACAGCATGAAGCACATAAATGTCACTTTTAGGTCAGAATAAGTTACGTTTTATTTTTTACATAAATATCTGTTATGCTGAATGATAATGGAACCATATTTCACACATTTTACTTTCACAAAAGTTATAATAACATCATACACTTGGATTTAATTTGTTTTATAGTTACAGAAAATCATATTAGCTGGATAAGTCCCTGGTTAGGGATCACATATTTAAAGTTTTGCATTCAAAACATGTAAATATGTAATTGGTCAATTATAACCTTAAATAACCTGCATTAAATCAAAGTGCTATGCCAGCTAATTAATATTCATAAGCATCTATTAGCATACTTTTCATTGTTCCTACACATTAATCAGATTTTAATTTAATTTAAGTCAACAAATATTCAGTGAAATCTGCAGCACAGTGCTCAAAACGCCAATGCATTCAATTTCAACAGAATCTATTGATTTATAAAAATATATATAAATAAAATGGAATTTAAGAGCATTGGATAAAGGCATTTGTTAAATGTCTAAATGCAAGTGAGCACTGGAATTTCAATCTCAATACTGCAAACACTCTGCAGGAGCCATTTGGGAAATGCTGTCCCAACATTTATTCATTTAGCAGACGCTTTTATCCAAGTGACTTACAAACAGAGAACTTCACAAGCAATTTGTCATGCGAGTCAATAATATTCATATCTCATAATGCCAAGTTAAAACCATTAACATGATCAGACTTTCCAAGATGCACAGGGCAGAACTATGAGCTATAAAGAAATAATAATCAATAATTCAATATACTGTGATAATGAACACGCACAATATTGATATCGTGGGAACTTCAAAATAATGTGAATAATTATTTATCATTGCAGTTTAGTATGCCTTTTAAGAATATTCAGATTGTTGTTTTTCAGGTGTTCGTCACATGGCAAATGCTTGAAGACTTAATAGGGGATTTATTTTTACGTTAATCTGGGCTATAGCATTGAAACTAATGTGACTATTTATTGTTTTTTTCTTCATTAATGGTGTACGGCAAGGTTACATTTGTTAACATCAGTTAATTTAATTAAAGTCTATGTAATTATGTAAAAAACATTATTAGAAGCATTTGTTAATTTCTTAGCTAATATCTAATAACATCAAAAACTGTAATTGTTTTATTAAATATTTAAAAAAAACTGAATTATTTTTATAACTTTAACATATAACTTTAATATGGTCATTTCTCACTGTAGATTTGAATGCATTAACTAACGTTTACTAATGAGACTTTATTGTAAAATTGTATTTTATCATCCATTTACAATTTAATTTGTTTAAAATCTTTATTTACACTGAATATATATACACAGTAAAGCAATACACTAAGTATTTTGTTGGTTATTATACCTGACAAAGTATTCTTTGTTTGGAGCTTAGGTCAATATTGTGATAATACTGTATGCCATGACAAAAGCCACTGATTAATATCAACTATAAACTAGACCAGCCAATCACATAAGATGTCTTAAATGAACAGTAGCAAAACCAGCCTGTTTAAAGAGACAGGATACCATAAAATAAAAGCAACGAGATTTGATGAGAAACTGAAGTATGAGGTGACATGAAAAAAAAATTGCTGATCCATTTAGGCAGAAGTGACAAACTGCAAGCTCTGGATGTTTATATCTGGTTTATATCTTATAAATGCGAATTTTGGAGCTCACAAAATTATAGATATCCTTAAGGCTAATATACTGAACATCTAAAAAATTTTCTTTCAATTTTACGACAAGTCTCTTCACATAACGTAAACCATAAACTTAAATTTGCTCAGGGAAAAACAGAAATGTGTGCTTCTAAAAACCCAAAGGAAATTCCTGAGGGAAACCATGGCGAATTAGTTTTCTGGGTTTGCCGACAAATTGACGTCATGGCTGAACAGCTCCATTGTAAGGGTCAAGATGGAAAAAGCCATGAGAAATGAATTTATGACTTTTTTTTAGTGCAAGAAAGTTTGACTGACACTATAAGTGAATTTTTTTTAAGACTTCTGCTTTACTGTGCCGTATGTACATTCAGCAAACAGCACGGCTCCCCGGATTTACTCTCTCGCTTTGGGTTTTAAATATTTCACAGTTTCTCTCCAACACAGAGTCTCTCTCTTTCTCTCAGTCTGTCTGTCTGTCTGTCTTCTCCAGTTTCTCTGCAGATTCATCAAATGAAAAGCTTTCAGAGACTGTAACTCCTCCGTCTGCCAGAGAAACGTTCTCAGAGTTTTGCTGTCCGGATCTCTGGACTTGTTGGAGCCGCAGTGGCTGGACAGAGAAGCACATCTGTCTGAAGCACAACCACCAACAGCTCCCACACACACACACGCACGCACGCACGCACACACACACACATATATATATACACAGACACATATACTTACGGACAGACATATACACACACATATAGAACCGCCAACTTATCCAGCATATGTTTTACGCAGTGGATGCCCTTTCAGCTGCAACCCAGTACTGGGAAACACCCATACACACACTCATACACTATGGCCAATTTAATTCATAAATTCCCCTATAGCGCATGTGTTTGGACTGTTGAGGAAACCGGAGCACCCAGAGGAAATAATTAATGTCACCAAAATGACTGTTTTCAGACAGGTTTTCCATGTCCGGCTGCTTTAAACAAACTGAGCGATGTTTTGAATGTGTCAGAAAGCCAATTTATCAATGACTATGACATAAAATACAAGAGGCATTTGTACTGTAGTACCAGCAGAACATATAAGGAGAAATATCAGCTGAAAAACTAAATGTATGCATTGATTATTAAAAAACACAAGTGTCCTAATATTATGTTGGGAG
Organism: Danio jaintianensis; assembly: GCA_903798115.1. NCBI lineage: Eukaryota > Metazoa > Chordata > Actinopteri > Cypriniformes > Danionidae > Danio > Danio jaintianensis. The sequence continues at coordinate 15,725,210 of CAIGQV010000919.1, forward strand.
TACCTGATAACAGCTTTAAATTGATTTAGGTCAGAAATATGCAATCAATATTATGATTTGATATTAGTTTGAATAAATTAAGGGCTTAAGCCTGTAGGGCTATGTGGCACAGACACATATACTTACGGACAGACATATACACACACATATAGAACCGCCAACTTATCCAGCATATGTTTTACGCAGTGGATGCCCTTTCAGCTGCAACCCAGTACTGGGAAACACCCATACACACACACTCATACACTATGGCCAATTTAATTAATAAATTCCCCTATAGCGCATGTGTTTGGACTGTTGAGGAAACCGGAGCACCCAGAGGAAACCCACGCCAACACGGGGAGAACATGCAAACTGACCCAGCGACCTTCTTGCTGTGAGGCCACAGTGCTAACTGTGCCACCTGTCTCATTTTATTTTAGTTTTTTAATTCACTTTTGGATTTGTTTGTGTTTTTATCTTTTTTTTACATTTTTTTAGCTTTTGTATTTTGCATGTATATTTCAGCTAAACACGCTTACATTTTAACATACATATAAATAGTAAACAATTAAACAATAATAATATTAAATAAATGACTTAGCACAGAAACATATCTTAATATTTATTCTCTTTCCAGATGGCTCAGAGGTCTATAACAACCAAAGATCATATTTAGCATTTTTCATGTCTGATATGGGAGTTTTACTGAACATTTTAGACAATTTGTAAATTGTGGTGACAACATATTATACGGTCCTGTTAATGCAGTTAAATTAACAATGAGAAAAACATTTGTTGGTGTTTTTTTTGGGGTTAAATGTTAGCTAATAGAACTTTTCATTGCAAGTTCATTCAAATTAACATCTTTCATTTTAGAAATGTATTAGTAAATGTTGAAACAATCATTTATTTATAGTAATAAATGCTTTAAAAAAAAAAAAATCTCATTGATTTTTTGTAGTAATGCAACAAATGTAACCTTATTGGGAAGTGTATCCGAAAATCTATTTTTGCACTGCATATTTTAACACTTTCTGCATTACTGAAATATGAAAACAAAATTAAATTAAACAAAAAGAACCCTCAAATTTATCCCCAAATCCTCAATATTGTAATATGGAAATCTTATAACCTTATTTAAAATATGTAAAACGTTATTTAGATTGTCTATGCTGATTGCGAACGTAAATATACCACATTATAATAAATATGCAGTAATGAAAATTCAGTAATCAAATATTAAAATAAATGCATTTCAATAAAACATTTTAGAGGGGAAAATGTTTTAAATCATGATAAAACGATGCAAGAAATCCTGGTTCTAAATAAACTTACTGAAAAATGAAAACAAACGTTTATAGAGTCAAAGTATTTAAAATATTATTCAAATTGCATGTATGTTTTGGCAGCATTTCAGTAAGGAACGTGTAATGATTTAACTTTTTAAATAAATAAATAAACAAACTCAAATTTATCCATATATATACACATATACCACATTATAATAAATATAAAGTAATGAGAATTTAACGCAAATTAAATAGAAAAATTAATGCTTTTTAATAAAACATTTTAGAGGGGAAAATGAAAAAACAATCCTGGTTTTAAATACATAATTGAGTTTTTTCCTCTAATATTAATATATCTTCATGGTGCATGAGAAGGTGTATTAATGAGCACGTGAGACGCACACACACACGTCAGCTTGTGGACGCTGGAGAATGATTCTGATCGGCGGTGAGCTGCTCTTAGAGCCGTGCGTGAGGTTTGCTGGTGGAGGGATTTGCTTGGCGGCTGTAACCTTGGCGTAAGTCTGCGTGAGCCCTACAGGCTTATGTTAAAGAGGATGAGGCTGCTAGAGACATTTGGCCTATTTCAGGGTTGTTTGAGCGAGAAAGCCGGAGTTAAACACACTTACTGTGCACGTACCAGAATGCACCTGTCACTTCTGATGCGCCTGACAGCTTCTGCATGTAATTAATGTCACCAAAATGACTGTTTTCAGACAGGTTTTCCATGTCCGGCTGCTTTAAACAAACTGAGCGATGTTTTGAATGTGTCAGAAAGTCAATTTATCAATGACTATGACATAAAATTCAAGAGGCATTTGTACTGTAGTACCAGCAGAACATATAAGAGAAATATCAGCTGAAAAACAAAATGTATGCATTGATTATTAAAAAACGCAAGTGTCCTAATATTATGTTGGGAGTACCTGATAACAGCTTTAAATTGATTTAGGTCAGAAATATGCATTCAATATTATGATTTGACATGATTAGTTTGAATAAATTAAGGGCTTAAGGTGTGTAAACCCCTCCCCCTTCCATAAGCCAACTCTGCTCTGATTGGTCAGCTGGACAAGTCTGTTTTGATTGGTTTCTGTGCCTGAAACGAAACGTTTCAGAGAGTTCGTGTGTCGCAGGGAGGAGGGGATTATGCAAATGACTTAATTTGATCATGTTGATGTATATCGGTAGCAGCCCAAAAATGTGAGAATATAACGACTTAAGATGAGAGTCGACTCTTCCTTTAGAGACTATATTGTTATTTATAACGCACTTTTTTGATTGGAAACCATGCTGATATTGTTTACATTAAAGGACAGCTATGTTACCATCCGCAAATTAAATGTTTATCAAAATAAATCCATATGGCTTGCTCTTTTAAAACAAACGAAACACAAATTCTGTCAACCAATGAACAATAGTGTGTGAACAACTCTAGTCGAACTCCAGTGCAGAGGACAGATAAAGCATACTGGTCTTTAATGGCATTAGTCTTATTCTGGCATCAGAGGCTGACTGTAACCTTGAGCATGAAGCGTTCAGATCTTTAAAAAGACTCGTATAGTGTCTAATCTGAACAAACATCTGACCAAAGCCAGGCCGGTTCTCAGCGGATGCTCAGAGCATATGGTCTTCAGAATCTTCAGTTGCAAAATTACACACTACACACTTATACACTCAACTACGTAGCGCATATGTTTAGTGTCGTCCCAAAGGGAACAACATTAACATTTTTTTACAAACCAGAAATTCAAACCACTACCAAGTCAACGTTTACTCACTCACTTACTCACTATACACTCTCTCACACACACACTCATACAATACAGCCAATTTAATTTAGTCAACATTTAACAGTTGCCAAATTAGTGAAATAAATAATCAAACTACCAAATATCTGTCTTGAGTACAATGAGTACCCATTCATCGGGGGCTGAATAATGGCTTATGTAGGAGAATTTTGCTTGTGCAAATTAAAATAAATATAGTAATCCAAACTTAGCTTCCAATAGCCCCTCCTCTACAACAATAGCTCCTCCCCTTCATCTATAGCTCCTCCCCTTCATCTACATAAACAAAGCTGTGACTTTTGAGTACATGAAGTGTTCAAAATTCCACAATTTTATTTGAATCCGGGTTGGGGCTGCACAATATATCGCAAAACTATCATTATCGGGATAAAAGTATATGCAATATACATATGACAGACATGTGTGATAAATTTCCTTTATGCATTGGTTATTTATCTAAATTTGACTAATCAGATGGGGGCTTACTATCTTTATCCCCGCCTCCCCAGTAGTTGCTGTTCTGCTATTGGCTGGAGCTGGCTGAAAATAAACACTAATGGGCGGAGTCAAGACAAGAGAGGAAAATGACAAGAGCCAATCAGAGTCAGAGTATCTGCTGAGGTTTTCACTCATTCATACTGTTTTAAAGACTAAATGTTTGCACCTTGACATCGAATTTTAGTCTGAATTAGAATTAATTAGATCTAAAAAATATAATTTACCTGTTTATTTTAATATCATTAAATAAATAATTGTAAAAATAGCTAATAAAATAGCATTTTTTCTAGGGATATGTTGTATCATAAGAAATATTTTTATTTCAATACTCAACAACATTGCATATTTTTACAGTATCGTGCAGCCTTAATCCAGGTATTTAAAGTGCACTCATTCTTCTTTTGAATTTTCAGTGTGAATGCGCTACTTACACTATTTATACTACAAAATGGCATAGAATAGTGCAGAAGCGTGTGATTTGTGATGCATCTTTCATCTGGTTAAGAGCAAACACTAAACCTCTTCAGTGAAACACCAATGAAACTCGACTAATTCATTTGAGGGAAACTGACTTTTTTTCAGGACAAAGATGTTTTCCTGGCTGATAACACAACACATTCTTTGTATCTTTTTTTTTTTAAACCAAATTCATGGTGAACTTTGGAGAATCTTTACAAAAGAGTAAAGATGTCACTTGCAGGATGAAGATCATTAAAAATATCGGATACCTAAAAATGTATTCTTATCAAACGATTTACGATGCTATGCACTTTAATTTCACAAATCGGTCTTGATTTTGATGGGCTGTTCATCAAATTTCACATCCAATTAAATGGATATTACTTCCCTCTCTAGAACTGAATATATTTACAAATCATTATAAAATGCACAAGGCATACTGTAGTTTAGGGTAAGTAAAGGAATTCTTAAAAACACAATTAATACTTTTAAATCACATTAATTCAAATTAAAGACATTTCTATTTCGAATAAATGCCATACTTAAAACTTTCAGTTCAAAGAAATCTGAATAACACAATTTTTAATGCTAATGAAAAAGCATCAGTAGTACAACTGTTAAGCTATGGGGTCAACATGTGCAGCTCTACTCTTTTAACAATTTTTATCGATTAAGACAAGTTTTTGTTTTTCGTATGTCTTATATTCCTTCTTCCTTTTCATATTTGCCTCTAATTATCCAAAGAGCACGAGTGGCAACTTGACACTGATGGCTGTAGTAGACGTTATTCTGGAAATTCAGCTTTATAGCATTCATTTGTAGTTTCACAATACATTCAAACAGAAAGCAGACATTTTAAACTGCAAAAGCATGATTTAAGGTATTTTTTTAATCAAATAAACATAGCATATGTGATCTTAAGGGCCTTACATAAATATATATATTCTCCCATTAATCTGGGCAAAGATTAATCGCGATTAATTGCATCCAAAATAAAAGTTTGTTTTGACATAATATGTGTGTGTATGTGCGTGTGTGTGTTAGGGTTGCACGGTTTACCGGTACTTCGGTAGCACCGCGATACTATGGCTCTAAAAATACTGACAGTGCCACTGTAGTTTGTAAATGGTAGTACCGTCATTAACGGTTCTACAATAGTTAATGTTGCATGTGGAAACCACTTTATTTTAGTTTAATTTGAACAGTCTGCAATAAGGCTGAAAAACTGTGTAGAATTGGTGCCTTTTATGCTATTGCACATTTTCTGATGGTTCAAACACACATCTGAATCAGTTTATTTCTGTTCCAGTGAATATGATTTAGCTACAATGACCTCTTAAAAAGAAGAAGTTACTTTGGATTCTTACCTGATAAGACTGAAAAAATACAATAGATGAGAAAAACCGAAAATAGCAACAGGAAACACTAAGAAAACAATAATTTTTTCACTTCATATTTGGTTGAAAAATATTCTTGTAACGAATTTTGTTTGGTATAATTTGTATCTTAATTTTAATGTACTTTTTGTTGGTCAGTTATCTACAAACTAAACGAAAAAACAAATAACATTAGCAGTCATGACAGATCATATGGTGTGGCCAATGATTTATATATTTATTTAGTTAATTATTATTATTGCAACAACAACAAAACAGTCCCAGTATATACAAATAAAACAATGTCTGTACAAATAAAAGGTTTTCAATAATAAGGGAATTATGAATAAAATTTAAGTATAATAATATACAAATTATAGAATTTGTGACAATTAGCTTTATTTCGTAGATTTGAGTTATGAATTAATACAGTATCGCGATACTACTTGGTATCGTGATACTTCAACTGGTATAGTATCATGGCCTAAATTCAAGGTATTCGTGACAAGCCTAGTGTGTGTGTGTTATCTGAAACACACATGCATAAAAACAAAACCATTTTGGAACATAGATATTTAAATTTATATATAATTTGTATCATATACTGTATATTTTATTTCTAAACATAAACATTTTCTCAAATATATGCATGCCTGTATTTATATTTACATAATAAACATACACAGAATACACACACTTAAATTGTCAAACACTTTTATTTTGGATGCGATTATATATATTAGTGTGTGTACTTTAAGCGTGGCTCTGCAGCCCAATAAATGAATAAGTAAATCTATAAACAATCCGGGATCTTTAAAATACATTAAATATCAAGTAAATACCCACACTTCAAAACACTTTAAATAACCCTTATTGAGTATTCTTGCTGAGGAATTTAAACTGTGTGTATACAGTGAGATCTTTGTTTGAGTCCTGCACAATCCCACTGGATCTCTGACCAAAACCTTCAGTGCAACACCAACAAATATTCATCAGTTACACTCCTGAGACATTCAACACACACACACACACACACACACACACACACACACACACACA
>CAIGQV010000919.1:15765122-15785824 GCA_903798115.1 Danio jaintianensis
TCATTAATTCCTGCTCTCTACTCTAAAGTGTTCATTCCCAAAAGTCATAAAGAATCCCACAATGCATCTGCAGTCGCTCATTACGGATGTGACTGAATTCATCAGCTCATGAACGGGTGGAGAACTCTTCTGATGGTGTTCATCCTGATAGCGGACTCTAGAATTAACACAAGAGCGTTATTTTTATTCAGAAGAACAACATGGAGAACACAATTGTTTTTTCATGTCACACGATTTCTGAAACATCAACTCACTCGAAATGCAAATCTATCCTCCAAAACTCCAACACCAGATGCTATTTATCAGCCTTGAACTGCATAAAACACTTTTGTCAAAACACTACACACAAATGACTCATTTTCCTTCGGCTTAGTCTCTATTTCAGAGGTCGCCACAGCAGAATGAACCACCAACTATTTCGGCATATGTTTTACACAGCGGATGCCCTTCCAGCCGCAACCCAGTACTGGGAAACACCCATACACACTCATTCACACACACACACTCATACACTACGGCTAATTTAGTTCATCAATTCCCCTATAGCGCATGTGTTTGGACTGTGGGGGAAACCGGAGCACCCGGAGGAAACCCACGCCAACACAGGGAGAACATGCAAACTCCACACAGAAGCGCCTAGTTGCCCAGCCGGGACTCGAACCAGCGACCTTCTTGCTGTGAGGCCACAGTGCTAACCACTGAGCCACTGTGTCGCCCCATTATTCATTCATTTATTTTCTTTTCGGCTTAGTCCCTTTATTAATCAGGGGTCACCACAGTGGAATGAACCGCCAACTTATCCAGCATATGTTTTACACAGCGGATACCCTTCCAGCTGCAACCCATCACTGGGAAACACCCAAACCTCCCATTCACACACACACACACACACACACACACTACGAACAATTCAGCTTACCCAATTCCCCTATAGCGCATGTGTTTGGACTGTGGGGGAAACCGGAGCACCCGGAGGAAACCCACGCCAACACGGGGAGAACATGCAAACTCCACACAGAAATGCCAACTGACCCAGCCGAGGCTTGAACCAGCAACCTTCCTGCTGTGAGGCGACATCGCTACCCACTGCGCCACCCTCGCCCCATTAGAAAAAAGACAAACAAATACAAACAATAGAAAAAAAAGCTAATAATGTTCTAGTTAGTGCTTCTGTTTCCCTCGCCATGATGATGTCACTTCCTGTTGTCGTCAAATTAAGAGCAAAGTCTTTTCTCCGATCAGCTTTTAAGGCAATTGAACTGTTCAATTAACCACAGGTCAATACTGAACATCTTAATGATGCGATCAATATGTTCATACCGTAATGAAATCAACTGCTCTATAAATATTAAATCGCCCCAAATGGAGAAAGGCAATCAGCGGCGAGACCCAATTAGGACTGCTTGGATAATTAAGGCATTAAAGTGCAATAGCATCTTATGTGATGAGCTAATGAGAAAGTCAGGGCTAGCATTAATTAGCAAAATTAAGATTCATTTAGTTGTTTACTCCCAGGAGTGAAAGGATTAGCATATTTAGTGTTGTTTGCTAAGTCAACAGTCACAATTATTATTGTTCATAGTTACGGTTAATGATTTGAGCGCTCGGTTAAATACCAACAGCACAATAAACACATGCATGTCCATTAACACTGTAAATAGACTCATTTTGGATTTCATGCTGACATTAAATTCGACATGCTGACATACAATTGAAGACAATATTATTATTGCCCTCCTGTGAAGTTGTACATCTATCTTTTAATAATATTTCCCATGATGTGTAAACAGCAAGGACATTTTTCAATGCATGTTTAAATTTTCTACAATATTTTTATTCTGGAGAAAGTCTTATTTGTTTTAGTTTGGCTGAAATAAAAAATAATAATAATAATAAATAAATATAAATGCATATATAAATGTATAAATGTATGAATGCATAAATAAATATAAATGTATATTTTTTCAAAGTAAATCTATATCTTGATTTAAGCATATTTCGACATTGAACTGAAATAAAATTGGTCTATTCTGACCTCTAGTGGCCACCGGGAGTTTTACAAACCCATAAATGACCAGGGTAAAAATGTCCAACTAAAAACACGTTCAGAAAACTGATGCATCATAATAATGATGATAATACATTGATAGATAATGAGAAATGTACTATACCTGATGATAAAGTTGTATTATGTCAAATATATACAATGATCAGCGTAAATAAATACACTCTCTTCTGAAAATAAATATTTTAATTAAACAGTTATATGCATGTTCTCCCCGTGTTGGCGTGGGTTTCCTCCGGGTGCTCCGGTTTCCCCCACACATCCAAAAACATGTGGTATAGGTGAATTGGGTAAGCTAAATTGTCAGAAGTGTATGTGCGAATGACTGTGTATGGGTGTTTCCCAGTGATGGGTTGCAGCTGGAAAGGCATCCACTGCGTAAAACATATGCTGGATAAGTTGGCGGTTCATTCCGCTGTGGCGACCCCAGATTAATAAAGGGACTAAGCCGAAAAGAAATGAATGAATGAATGAATGAGTTATATGCATTAAAATAAGAGTGGTCACCAAACATTAGGAGTAGAAAGATAATATATTTAAATTCAAATGAGCTATTGCAAAAAGACAATATTGCAAACTACAAATTGCAATTAAATTCAATATTGTTTATTTTTATCTTGATTTTCCCTGTTTATTTAATTTTTTTTTACCCAAGATATTAATTTGGAAGTGTTCATTTTTACCAATACACTGTAAAAAAACTAATCTTGCTGCCTCAAATGCTTTAGTTGAACCAAATGAAGTCAACTCAATATCATTAAAACTGACTAAAAACAAAGTTACACTATTTATAAATGATTATATTTCTAGTTAAAATATTTAGTTGAAACTGATTAACTGAAGGGTGACACGGTGGCTCAGTGGTTAGCACTGTGGCCTCACAGCAAGAAGGTCGCTGGTTTGAGAGATCATAGCCACATTAGCGGGTCAGTAAGAACTCTTTCTAATTTTGAACTGCCCTCAGTTGATTTTATTACTAGGGAGATCATGAAGTCCAAGACCTCTACCTGCTCACTTGATCCCCTACCTACTATTTTAGTTAAGTCCTGCATTTACTCACTCTCCTCTTTTATTACAACTATCTCTCATGCCAACCTACAGGCAGAAACTGAAAACAGCCAAACCTGTATTAAGATCTGTGAAAAGATGGACTACCGAAACAGAGCGGGATCTACAAGCCTGTTTCGACCTCACTGACTGGAGTGTTTTTGAAGCTGCTGCAAACGATCTGGATGAGCTTACAGAGACTGTAACATCTTATATCAGTTTCTGTGAAGACATGTGCGTTCCTACCAGGACTCAACTCACATACAACAATGACAAACGGTGGTTCACTGTAAAACTCAGACAGCTGCGTCAGGCCAAGGAGGTTGCTTACAGGAACGGGGAGAGGGCCTTGTATAAGCAGGCCAAATACACACTGGAAAAGGAGATCAGAGTGGCAAAAAGGAACTATTCTGAGAAACTAAGGAGTCAGTTCTCTTCCAGCGACTCAGCATCCGTGTGGAAAAGTTTGAAAAACATCACAAACTACAAGAAACCATCCCCCAGCACTGTAGACAACGAACAACTTGCAAACGACCTGAATGAGTTTTACTGCAGGTTTGAGAAAACACCCCACACCCACTCTGAACTGCTCTTCACACCACCATCAACACCTCCACCACACCCCGTCTCCCCAACACTTCAGTTCAGTGAAGATGATGTGCGCCAGGTCTTCCAAAAACAGAAGAGGAAAAAAGCACCAGGCCCCTGTGCTGACCAACTGGCCCCCATCTTCACCCTGATCTTCAACAGATCACTGGAGTTGTGTGAAGTGCCCTCCTGCTTCAAACGCTCCACCATCATCCCCATCCCAAATAAACCCAAACTTACAGGACTAAATGACTACAGACCGGTGGCGCTAACATCTGTGGTCATGAAGTCTTTTGAAAAATTGGTGCTGGCCCACCTGAAGGACATCACTGAACCCTCACTGGACTCTCTTCAGTTTGCCTACAGAGCAAACAGGTCTGTGGATGATGCAGTCAATATGGGACTGCATTATGTTCTGCAACACCTAGACAGACCAGGGACCTATGTGAGGATCTTGTTCGTTGACTTCAGCTCGGCTTTCAACACTATCATCCCAAAACTTCTCCTGCCCAAATTAACTCAGCTCTCCGTGCCCAACTCTGTCTGTCAGTGGATCAACAGCTTCCTAACGGACAGGCAGCAGCTGGTGAAGCTGGGAAAATTCTCATCCAGTACCCGCACAATCAGCACTGGCGCCCCCCAGGGGTGTGTCCTCTCCCCTCTGCTCTTCTCCCTGTACACAAATGACTGCACCTGAAAGGACCCCTCTGTCAAGCTCCTGAAATTTGCAGACGACACCACACTTATCGGCCTCATTCAGGACGGTGACGAGTCTGCTTACAGACAGGAGGTTAAGGAGCTGGCTGTCTGGTGCAGGTCACAACAACCTGGAGCTGAACACGCTCAAAACAGTGGAGATGATAGTGGACTTCAGGAGAAACCCCCCTGCTCTCCCCCCACTGAGCATCATGGACAGCATTGTGGCAGCAGTGGAGTCATTCAGGTTTCTGGGCACCACCATCTCTCAGGATCTGAAGTGGGACACTCACATTGACTCCATTGTCAAAAAAGCTCAACAGAGGTTGTACTTCCTTCGTCAGCTGAGGAAGTTCAACCTTCCAAAGGAGCTGCTGAAACAGTTCTACACTTCCATCATTGAATCAGTCCTCTGCACTTCAATAACTGTCTGGTTTAGCTCAGCTACGAAATCCGACCTCCGAAGACTACGTCGAATAGTTCGGACTGCTGAGCGAATCACTGGTACAATCCTCCCTACTCTCCAAGAACTGTACTTATCCAGAGCAAGCAGAAGGGCTGCCAAAATCACTCTGGACCCCTCACACCCAGCACACTGCCTCTTTGAACTTTTACCTTCTGGTCGACGCTACAGAGCACTGTGCACCAGAACAGCCCGACACAGAAACAGTTTCTTCCCTCAGGCAATCCATCTCATGAACACTTGATGATAGTAATTATGGAACAAACATCACTGCTTGCTATACACTTTTTATACACATAAACACTTATTTAACAACATATTTTACATGCTAATTTGCACATAACAGCTGCCATATAACGTTGTATATAGTAATATTCCTGTACATACACTTGTCAATTTGTATATTTGCATTCACTATTTACTTCTATTTTAAAATATATTTATGATCTGTTTTTTGTCTCTGTAATTCTGTTGCACTGTAGAAGCTCTGTCATGAAAACAAATTCCTCGTATGTGTGAACATACCTGGCAATAAAGCTCTTTCTGATTCTGATTATAGTGTGTTCTTCACTATCAACTGCTACTGTTCCTTCATCTTTAAAAATGGCTTCTATCACTCCAATACCCAAAAAGACTGGTGGTGCTGATCCTAATGACCTGAACAATTTTAGGCCAATTGCCAACCTTCCTTTTGTTTCAAAAATACTTGAAAGAACAGTAGCAGCTCAACTTCATTCACATCTTCAAAGTAATAACATCTATGAGCACTTTCAGTCTGGGTTTCGCCCCAAACATAGCACAGAAACAGCCCTTTCTAAGGTTGTAAATGATCTTCTCTTAGCTGCTGAGTTTGGTTATCTGTCTATACTTATTCTTTTAGATATTACTGCTGCTTTTGATATTATTAGTCATTCACTATTGTTGGAACGACTGGCTTCTATAGGAATAGCTGATAATGCACTTCGCTGGTTCTCTTCTTATTTAAGTGACAGAAAACAGTTTGTGCAGATAAAGAATAGATGCTCTGATCGTGTTTCAGTCATTCATGGTGTTCCTCAGGGATCTGTATTGGGCCCACTTTTATTTGTTATTTATATTTTACCTCTAGGTCATATATTTCGTTCTTATGGCATAAATTTCCATTTTTATGCAGACGATACACAAGTTTATATCTCTACAAAACCTACAACATCTCACCCCCCTTCTGACCTTAATAAATGTCTACATGAGATTAATATATGGATGACTAATAATTTCTTAAATTTAAATGCCAGTAAAACTGAAGCCCTTCTGGTTGGCTCTAAGTCTGTTTTATCCAAAGCTCAATCCTTTACCCTGTACATTGATAAATCCCCAGTCAATTTCTCAACCCATGTGAAAAGTCTTGGGTTATACTGGATGGCATGCTCTCGTTTGATTCTCATATTAGTAATATCTCACGTTCTACCTTTTTTCATTTGCGTAACACTGCACTTCGCTCTTCACTATCACAATTCTCATTCACCTGCGCTGGCTCCCTGTTCCCTATCGTATACAGTACAAAATCCTCCTCTTAACATACAAAGCTCTTCATAACTTGGCACCTCACTATCTCTCTGATCTTCTTCATTTGTACACTCCTTTGCGCTCACTGAGATCATCTTCTGCTGAATTATTATCTGTTCCAAACTTTAAGATGAAGTCATTTGGTGGCAGGGCTTTTAGTTGTACAGCACCAAAGTTATGGAACTCCCTGCCTTTGCACATTCGCCAGATGGACTCTATTTCCAATTTCAAATCTCAGATAAAAACTTTTTTTGTTTAGGATAGTTTTTAATGATTTGCTGGTTTAATATTATGTTGATTGTTATTTTTACTGCTTGTATTTTTATGATGTGCTGGCGATATGCTGTAAGGTGTCCTAAAGTGCTTTGAAAGGCGCCTATTAATAAAAGGTATTATTATTATTATTATTATTATTGAGTCCCGGCTGGGTCAGTTGGCATTTCTGTGTGGAGTTTGCATGTTCTCCCCGTGTTGGCGTGGGTTTCCTCCGGGTGCTCCGGTTTCCCCCACAGTCCAAACACATGCGCTATAGGGGAATTGATGTACTAAATTGACTGTAGTGTATGAATGTGTGTGAGAGTGAATGAGTGTGTATGGGTGTTTCCCAGTACTGGGTTGCAGCTGGAAGGGCATCTGCTGTGTAAAACATATGCTGGAATAGTTGGCGGTTCATTCCACTGTGGCGACCCATGATGAATAAAGGGACTAAGCCAAAGGAAAATGAATGAATGAATGATTAACTGAATAAGATTAGTTACAGTACAATAAAAAACATTTGTTGTTATGACTTTTTGTCATATACAGTACATTTTTTACAATGTATCATAATGTTCATGAAAGCTGCAGATGTTGCCCAGAGCACAAGAATGAGATGAATTGAGTGTTTTAATGCACTTTGACTGGTAATATTTGCAAATATTTGCAGTGATATTTCTTTCTTCTGTCTTTTTTGTTGTAAGAAAAATGAGCTTAATCTCATTATGATGTCTGTCTAGCACTATTGTCTATGGTTTATGCAGCATAATGATGACTTTACAAATATTTAATTCAGTATATAGATTTGTAACGTCAATTCATCAAAAACAACTGAAACCTCTTAAATAAATGTGGTGTTTTTGTCATTTGATCCATCCCATTTGCAGTCCCTCCTGTTCACCCGCAGAGGTCATTATTGTCTTGTCTTATTAGGGATTTATGATTAATGTTTACATTTATTGTCACCCAGATCACTTCAATTGTTTATTGTGAGGTATACTGTATGTCAAATTATTGATATGTTTTAGTGAGTATGTTTCTGAGCTCCTTATGCATTATTTGAACATATTTTTGGACACTTTTATTTTCCTTTAATATACTCACATAATTGTATTTACATATAAACTATTTCTACAGGTATACTCTGCAGTATATGAACACAAATACACAAATGATATATGGAAATATATGCAAATGACATGTCATGGCCAAAATTATTGGCACCCCTAAAATATTTCCAGAAAATCAAGTATTTCTCACAGAAAAGTATTGCATTAACACGTTTTGCTATACATGTTTATTCCCTTTGTGTGTATTGGAACAAAGAAAAAAGGAAGGAAAAAAAGCTAATTTGCTAATGTCACACAAAACTCCAAAAATGGGCTCGACAAAATTATTGGCACCCTTAATTTAATATTTGTTTGCACACCCTTCGGAAAAAATAACTGAAATCAGTGGCCTCCTGACCACTCTTCCTTTGCGAGACCTGCTCCAGGTCTCTCACGTTGGAAGGGTGCCTTTTCCCAACAGCAATTTTAAGATCTTTCCACAGGTGTTCAATGGGATTTAGATCTGGACTCTTTGCTGGCCACTTCAGAACTCTCCAGCGCTTTGTTGCCATCCATTTCTGTGTGCTTGTTGAAGTCGGTTTGGGGTCAATGTCCTGCTGGAAGACCCAAGATCTTGGACGCAAACCCAGCTTTCTGACACTGGGCCCTACTACACTGCAACCCAAAATCCTTTGGTAATCCTCAGATTTCATGATGCCTTGCACACAGTCAAGGCACCGAGTGCCACAGGCAGCAAAACAACCCCAAACATCTTTGAACCTCCACCATATTTGATAGTAGGTTCTTTGTTTTTTTCTTTGTAGGCCTCATTCCATTTTTGCTTTTTGCTTTACCAAAAAGCTCTATCTTGGTCTCATCTGTCCACAAGACGTTTTGCCAGAAGGATTTTGGCTTATTCAAGTACATTTTGGCAAACTGTAGTCTTGCTTTTTTATGTCTCTGTGTCAGCAGTCTCTGTGGCACCCCTCCTGGGTCTCCTGCCATAAGAGTTTCATTTCATTTAAATGTCAACGGATAGTTCGCGCTGACACTGACACTCACTGAGACTGCAGGACAGCTTGAATTTCTTTGGAACTTGTTTGGGGCTGCTTATCCACCATCCGGACTATCCTGCATAGCAACATTTCATCAATTTTTCTCTTCCGTTTATGCCCAGGGAGATAAGCTACAGTGCCATGGGTTGCAAACTTCTTGATAATGTTGTGCACTGTGGACAAAAGCAAATCTAGATGACTTGTAACCTTGAGGATTGTTGATATTTTTCCACAATTTTGGTTCTCAAGTCCTCAGACAATTCTCTTCTCCCCTTTCTGTTGTCCATGCTTAGTGTGGCACAGACACACAATGCAAAGACTAAGTGAACTTCTCTCTTTTTTATCTGCTTTCAGGTGTGACACCTGTTACTTACCCCAGGCGAGTTTATAGGAGCATGCTTGAAACAATCTTATTTATCCACAATTTTGAAAGGGTGCCAATAATTTTGTCCAGCCCATTTTTGGAGTTTTGTGTGACATTGTTAAATTAGCTATATAATTAGCTATTAGCTATTCCAATACACACAAAGGGAATAAACATGTGTATAGCAAAACGTGTTAATGCAATACTTTTCTGTGAGAAATAGTTGATTTTCTGGAAAAATTTTAGGGGTGCCAATAATTTTGGCCATGACGGTATGTATGTGTATATATATATATATTTCAAATGCATTAGCTGTAATGTTATGCATGTGTTCATAAATATATTTGAACATATATGTACATGTTTGACCCTTTAATGGTTGAAAAAATATATACATAAATTGACAATTTTTTGCAATATTTCAATAATGTTTCAACAATATTTCAAAATATATGTTGTATGTACATATGACAAATTTGATATATGTAAAATCCAAGCATGAACTTGTATTTCATATATGTTATTTGCATATATTTCAAATTTTTAAATGGGACTGTAAGCAAATTTTACACTTACAAAGAAATGGCAAGTAACACATTAATTAATTAAACTTGATTGTTAAAGTACTGAATGTAAAGTAGAATTACTGAAATTATTATAATTATTATTTTTACATAACATATCCATTTTGAATGTACAAAAAGTCATGTTTAACAGTGCAATATTGATTTTTTGAATAATGTCAATAAAGCTGTTACGGTATAAACACAGAGGTGAGAATGGGTTTGTTTTCTCCATATTCAGCTCTGAGTGTTTTAACCGTGTTTTAAAATGTAAAGTAGTGATATTGAGTGTAAATGTGTGTGTTTAAGATGGAGAGAGAGAGAGAGAGATGTGCGAGGCCGGTGATCAGAGTGTGATTGTAAGTGAGAGCATTAAAAGTGTAATAACAGTTTAAGGATATAATCCATCATGCCGGAGAGAGAGACGGACTGAGACTGAGATCTCTTTCTCAGGTCATCATTGTGTGTTGATTAGATGATAAATGCCCATTCATTAATATTAGTGGATGAAAGCTGGGATGATTTATTGCTGCTCGCCTCGTCTGTGAGATTTGAGTTTGTTGGTCACTCATGCATTGAAGAAGAGGTGTGTGCGCGTGTGTGTGTTTGTGTGTGTCTGTCAATGTGTGCTTGTGTTTGTGAATGCGCGTGTGTGTGAATATGTATGTGTGTGCAAGTTCATGTGTATGGTGTAAGGTGGAGGAAGTAAAGCTGAATTCATCCTTAAAAGGAAGACAGCTCAATAACGTCAATAAGACAACACAAAAAATGCTAAACATTCAGAGCAAAGATATGTACGCAGGTAAACACAGTAGAATTAATGGAAGGTCAAGTCAAGTTTATTCGTATAGCACTTTCCACAATGGTTATTGTTTCAAAGCAGCTTTACATAGTTCTAGTAAAGTCCAGATTTCAGAGTTGAAGTTCAGTTTAGTTTAGTTTAGTTTAGTTCAGTGGGGCCCCCAGTGTGGGTGTTGAATCAGGTGTGTGTGTGTGGTATGACTCAAGAGTTCTGCGTTAGCAATTTTGAAAAAGAGTTTCCTCATGTAAAGCAAGTATTTGTTCCGTTTTCTAATTTGTTTTGTTAAATGGCAGTAATTCAATTTAATTCAATTCAAGTTTATTCGTATAGCACTTTCCACAATGGTTATTGTTTCAAAGCAGCTTTACAAAAGATGCACATTATTGCATTACAATCAAAATCAGAAAATTTAAGGTTATTAGTTACCATAGCTTTATTAGTTAAGCTTTATTAACTAATTAACTAGTAACTAATAGTTTTAACAGTAAAAGTTTTTTTTATATAAACATAGTTAACCTGCAGTTATATAGTACATAGGTGATGTTTAAGTGTGCATGTTAAATGAAGTGTGTTTGTGTATTGTCCTGGAAGTCCTTGGCATCATCTCTTCACAGGTCTTGGATCTCTTGAGGCCTCGGGATGAGTATCCCCAGGTGGAAATAGAGAACAAAGAAAACAATTAGTGTAGCTGCTGTTCATAGTGTATTTAAACAAGAGATATTAATGTCAATGTGAAAATGAAGTGCTATAAATAAAAAGAGGTGCTATATAAACAAACATATAAAACACAGATGTATTTCTAACAAAGTGCCTGGTGCATTAAAGGGCACCTATGATGTAAATCATCTTTTGTAAGCTGTTTGGACAGAACTGTGTGTAGGTATAGTGTTTCCACAGTCATATTGGGGTGATATGAAGACAATAAGTCTCTTTTTTAAAATTTCCTGAAGTTAAAATAGCATACAAATCCCTCCCATTTTGAGGCCGACCGCAACTTGACGTAGGAGTGCGGTTTCCCCGCCCACCGAATTGATTGACAGCCGCGTATTAACATGTCTCCATAGTAATGCATATAATCATATCAACAAGACAGGATGTGCGCAAAGCAACCGGGATTAAAAGATCTGTTCAGCGCTCTGTGATCTTCTGCACCTCAAGAATGAGTTTCACAAGTTTAAAACATTTTTAAAACAGTGCATGTTTGTAATAAAGACAGTAAAATCGCTGTAATTCATCACCACAGCCGTGTGTCAGTACAATAATAAAAGAAGACGCTTCAATCCTGGTTCATGGACGTTAAATCAGGTTTATTTTGTACATTAACATAACTGAGATCCATACAGCAGTGGATATTAACGTGTATCCTGTCACATTTGCCATGCAAAAACCGTGCAAAGCTAATTGTGTGTGTGTGAGAGAGAGAGCGAACTGTATAACGACATTGTGTGACTCGTTGTTGTAGAAAGGCTTGAATTTATTCCACAACAAATACATCAAATAACTGTTGGGAAAGTTCTTACTGTAGTAAGGGAGATCTGCTTCATTCTTGTCTGTCACTGTGCGGCTTATGCGTGAGACACAGCAGGAGAAGCTACACCCATCAAAGCAATAGTGAGCGATCTCTTTGGCTCTGACATGCACGTGGGAATGGTGGGCGGGGAGAAGCAGCTCATTTCCATTAAAGGCACAGGCAACAAAAACAGCTACAAAGTCAAAACAGCTCAAATTTCCAATATACAGAAAGGTATAACAAATAATCTGATGGGTATTTTGAGCTGAAACTTTACAGACACATTCTGGAGACACAAAAGTCTTGTCTTAAATCTTGAAAAAGGGGTAAAATAGGTGCCCTTTAAGACAGCAAGAGTATATCCATAGAGCACACTCACGCATCCTACCGTTATGTGATGCATTGTGTATATGCTTTACTAAAAAGATAGGTCTTTAATCTAGTTTTGAACTGGGGGAGTGTGTCTGAGCCTTGGATGTTATCAGGAAGGCTATTCCAGAATTTAGGAGACATATATAAAAACACTCAATCTCCTTGGTATTACCAGAAGCCCTGAGTTTTGAGATCTTAAAAAACTGGTTGGTAAACCTGTAGCGAGCCAGAGGGTTAGTAAACCTAAATAAACAGGAGCTAGATTATTTAAAGCTTCATAGGTATGATATGGTATAATAATGGTATAACAATGATAACATTAAAAACAAAAAGAAAAGTATATTTAGTCCAGTATCGGGTGAGGGCTTATGTTTTCAGTGGCTTCTACATTTTTAATGAGCTTTCTTAAATTAATATGTCAAAATAATAAAAAAACGAAACTCTTAGCAGACATGGCAGAATCTCTGTTACGTAAGGATGCTGGACCATGGGGTAGAGGATCCAAATGCAGCGTCTTTATTGACAAGAGTATGTAGTCAGGCAGCAAACGGTCAATAACAGGAGCAAACAGGTGCATACAGATAATGCAGTCAAAAGTCAAAAACAGGCGAATGGCGGCAAATAATCAAAACAGTAAAACAAAGCATGGATCAAAACACGGCAAGACAAACAAGGAAAAACGCTTTGTAATGAAGTTAAGTTGCTGTCTAATATAACATGCAGATCTTTTACAGTAGAACTAAGGCTACCTTTGTGTCCCTCTAATTGCAGGTTGAGTTGTGAGAATTGTTAGTTATAAACAAAGCTGTAACCACAAAAAAAAACAAAAAAAACTGAGGGGTACATAGACGGCGGCACGGTGGCTCAGTGGTTAGCCCTGTGGCCTCACAGCACAAAGGTCGCTGGTTCGAGTCCTGGCTGGGTCAGTTGGCGTTTCTGTGTGGAGTTTGCATGTTCTCCCCGTGTTGGCGTGGGTTTCCTCCGGGTGCTCCGGTTTCCCCCACAGTCCAAACACATGCTCTATAGGGGAATTGATGAACTAAATTGGCCAAAGTGTATGTGTGTGTGTGTGTGTGAATGGGTGTTTCCCTGTAATGGGTTGTGGCTGGAAGGGCATTCGCTGTGTAATTCATATGCTGGAATAGTTGGCGGTTCATTTCACTGTGGCGACCCCTGATAAATGAGAGACTAAACCGAAGAAAAATGAATGAAGGATGAATATAGGCCTAACCTTGTATTGTTCTTTGTTAGTCACTTTGGATAGTTTCAGGTTTAAATAGTTTGTTAGCTGGTTGAACCACATTTTATGTTCATAAGAGGTGAGTGGAAAAACAATGCTAGTCATTCAGATTTTGTTCCTCTCACTATTTCCTCATTTGCTTTCTGTGTTCTAATTTTTTTTTTTTCTTTAGTATGCCTTGGTTGATGCCTTTGCATTCTATGGTGTTACAGCCACAGCCATAACACAAATGAGGGAGAACACAAATGGATCGGTCTAGGGGTTTTATTAAGATAAACAAACAAAATAATAACAAAGTATGGGGAGGAAACACAACAAAACAAAGGCTGAACACAAAAGGAGCACAACTCCACGTCTGGACGGCCGCTCAAGTGCCCGCCCCTGAAGCACTGCAGCATGAGCTCTTATAACGCCGGCGGTCAATGATCCGCAGGTGCGAAGGAATCTACTCAATTGAAACAAACAGCAACAAGACTCCAGAGGGCGACAAAATAGCGAAAATAAATAAATAAATAAATACATGGACATGTAACATATGGGAAGAGTTGGGAACAGAGTCTGTTCCAGAGCCAGACTCCACTCCAGAGCAAACGTGTATGGGACCAAATGTGTATCGGACAGGCAGTGGGACCGAGTAAGTCACCAGGTCCAGTGGTGCTTCCCTGTGGAATTCATACATGCTCTGAACATTTTTTTATTTGGTCGCATGCAACAAGTGTTATGTAATAAATATTATTATTTTTTGTAAATGATATTAACAGAATAAATATATCTGACATAGGTTTGACTTTTATTACATTGTAATCAAAGCTGGTAATTAATAATTGCCAGAAATAATATGCAGAACTGAAATCAGAGTGAGATCATTCAATTAATACCAGACTATTTCTTTATTAACATTTTTTATGATATAACAATGTCTACCTACCAGTAACACAACTGCAATGTAATGTAGCATATGAGATTACATCAAGGGCTTTTCTTAAATATAACTTAGTGTGGATTTATTTAATTTAATTTCTTTATCTTGCAAATTAAATGAATTGTATTATTATTTGAATAGAGCTTCCTCAAAGTCACCATAAAGTATTGTGAAATCGTCTTATAGAAGAGTTCGCGAGAATACGAAAGCTAAACCAGTTATTACACCACTTCCTTTACATTTTTAGGGTTGCAACTACATAAGTTCAACATCAGTCTACTTCTGTCTACACAAGCTGGTCTGTCGGTCTGAAAGATGGACGTTTGCCACTTTGTCTTGACCGAGGCTCTTTCTGCTGCAGCAGGAGTGCAGGTGAAGCATCATTTGCACATCAATGATAAAGAAAATGCTTGGAAACTGCATGTCAAACATCTGCCGGCTGTTGCTCTTCTCGGTCACCGGCCACACCATTTTTTACCTGCGGGGATTGAAAGTGCAGATGAAGCTCTACGCAAAGAAATATTCATAATTCCAGAGGAGTTTTTTGATCCAGCATATGATTTTGACTTTACAAACAAGTCAGGATCTGATGATAGATGCATGCGTGGAGATGAACCCTACCAACGGCCCTATGGATGGAAGCGTTTTGCTCTCAATGTGCTGAATGAGTACCCGGATGGAAACCAATGGCTGGGTGCAGATGGATGGAGAAGCTGCTCCTCAGCTGGTGAGTGGCCGGTGTCCTACCACGGAACTGGCCTAGAGGGTGCAGAGGGAATAATACAGACCAACTATAAAGCTGGTGGTGGGATGGCCTATGGAAGAGGGGTTTACTCGACTCCAGACATCGGAGAGGCAGATCCATATTGCAAGCAATTCACTTCAGTGAAGAATGGGAAAACCTACAAAGTTATCCTACAAAACCGAATCAACCCTCAGAACAGGACAATCACTGCCAGAGCAAAATACTGGCTGGTGAAGGTTCCTGAAGGCACATCTCCTGAGCAAGAGAGAGCAATAGTGCACAGTGCCATCCGTCCATATGGACTTCTGCTTCAGGAGGTGAAGAAGTGAAAGATGAAGAAAAACCATTCGCTGATTACACTCAGCTTTTTTTAGACACAATTTTATTTTTAAAATACAAGAATTAGATAATAATATTTTTGTTAGATTTGTTTTGAATGGATACGGATAGCAATTGCATGTGAAATTTACATATTGTATTGTATCCTTTTTTTGCAGTTCATGTTAACTCAACTCACATTCATTGTTTTCAAAGTTACAATCATTAGAGATACGCAACTACTATGATAAATGATTCAAATGTAAATGAGTGCAAATGTATGTCATATTTTCATTATGTAGTCAGCCCTAGCAGTAATCTTATTGGGCAAATAATTGACTCGGGTTTCGTTCAAGGTCTGAAGGTTTTTTGGATGATCTGATGTGCAATAAACATTAAACTCTGGTCAAAAAACTGTTGATCTGTCCTTCTTACTTTCACTTTTAATTCTCATCAAAGGCACACCCATATAATAATAATTTAAAGCAAAACAGGGGTAAAGATCAACAAATGTACACACATATCAACCTATATGTATTTGTATGTATTTGAGAACTCAATCCATAAATGATCATCTTTAAGATTAACGTCTCTGACACATTATATGCCCTTTCTCCTTAATTAATTAATTAGATTAAATTAAAAACATTGCAGCTCAATTCAAACTATTATTTTCAGTGCTCTATTTACCACAGTACTGGTATTACTTATGGTAACAAGTTGATGCTCTGTAATAAATAAATAATTAAATAATGAATAAATGTGAGCAAGTATTGTTTCGGAATGATCTAGTGATCTTAGACAAATTGGTTGAATGAATGATTGACTCTCTCATAACAGCAATCACTTGATTTTCCTGAATAAATCAGCAATGACATTTCTGACAGAACACGTGAACATGAAAGCTAATCATGTCAGTTGGCGGCCATCTTTGATACACCTTTGCAAGCTCCTATCTCTTTGAATGGGAAGATGCCTATTGCCAAGCTTACAATTAAATTTCATATTTGGATACAGCAGTGAAATTTAACAACAACTCAGATTTGCTTCCTAAAAGTTGGAATTATGACAAAAAATGGCATTAATGTAATGGCATTCTAGTGTATCTTGTAAGGCAGACAGCTCAGTAAACATATATCTGTATATGTAAGGTAATGTAATGTCAATAAGAAAGAAAAAAAATACAGAAAGTTCTAAGGACACATTTTTCCTGCATATAAACACAGTAGAACTGATGAAATGTCCACAGTGTGGGTGCTGTGGGTGGGTTAAAAGTAGGCACACTGTTAGCAATTTTGCTGAGTTTTCTCACATAAAACAAGTATTTTTTCTGCTGTCAAGAATAATTAATGTTAAATGGTAAAATAAAATATTATTTAATCTGGTTGAAGACAAAATAAAAGCATATTTTGGAAAAAAAAACATTTATGCAACTGCACATAGATGTTTAATAACAACTCTGCGTGTGCAGTCATAAACAGGGATTATAAACAGGGGTGTAACCACTCAAACGAAACTGAAACTGTTAGTCTCCCCACATGCAGCATGATTCATTAGACTGCATTAGATCAACATCAGTGTTCTTCTGTCTTCACAAGCTGAAAGATGGACGTCTGTCATGCTGTCTTGACTGAGGCGATTTCTGCCATAGCAGGAGAGCAGGTGAAGCTGCGTACGCATATAGATGATAAAGATAAAGCTTGGAAACTGGATGTCACGAGTCTGCTGGCTTTTTCTCTTCTCGGTCATCGACCACATCGCTTTTCAGCACTTAAGACAGCCACTGCTCAGGGGAATGAAAGTGCAGAATCACAGCACAAAGAAATATTCATGATTCCAGAGGAGTTTTTTGATCCAGCATTTGATTTTGACTTTACAAACGAGTCTGAACCTGATGACGGATGCATGCGTGGGGATGAGCCCTACCAACGGCCCTGCGGATGGAAGCGTTTTGCTTTCAATGTGCTGAATAAGTACACGGATGGAAACCAATGGCTGGGTGCAGATGAATGGAGAAGCTGCTCCTCACCCGGTGAGTGGCCGGTGTGCTTTTATGGAGCTGGCCTGGAAGTTGCAGAGGTCATATTAAAGTCCCCTTATAATGAAAGGCTCTATGGAAGTTATGGTAACAGAAAGTTCTACGAAAGAGGGGTTTATTCATCTCCAGACATCACAGTGACAAATAAGTATTGCAAGCAATTCACTTCAGAAAAGAATGGGAAAACCTACCAAGTCATGCTGCAATGCCGAATCAACCCTGGGAAGAGGAAAGTAATGCACAATAATAAAGTCTGGCTGGTAAAAGTTCCTGAAGGCAGATCTATTGAGCAAGAGAGAGCAATAGTGGACAGCGCCATCCGTCCATACGGACTTCTGCTTCAGGAGGTGAAGAAGTGAAAGATGAAGAAATGCCATTCACTGATTACACAGTATTTGCCTACTGTCACTGCTACTAATGTACTCATATATGCATCATTGTTAAATTAAACATGTTATGAATCAGTTGGTGACGGTTATAAAATGCATGCAGGGAATAGATAACACACTTTTTATTTAGAGTTGTGTTAGATGGATACTGACAGCATATGTTCTTTCTATGAAATTAGCAGTCACTTCTGTAATGTTACACATGTTGATGGACATTAACTCAACCCACATTTATTGACTTTAAAGTAAACATGTCAAATGCTTAACATTTAAATGAGTGGAAACAAATATCATATTGTCATATGCAAACATATATCATATTGTCATCAAATATCAAATGCATTTTCTGCTCACAATAAAAGATTCAACTGAATAATTACTGCTTGTGAACCACACACTGGCATTACTGATGGTAACAGGTTTGATGCTCTGTTATACGGTAACTGTGAACATTTATTAATTATCAAACAAACAAACAAACAAATATAGAATGAATGAATGAATGAATGGAATGAATGAATGAAATGATGGATGAACGAATGAATGGGAACATTCATTGTTTCTGAATGATTTATTGGTATTAGACAAATAAACAAACAAACAAATATAGAATGAATGAATTGACAGATAGATGAACAAATGAATGAATAGACAGATAGATGAATGAAAGAATGAATGAATGAACGAACGAAGAGATAGATGAATGAATGAATGAATAAATGAACAGACAGATGAATGAATGAATAAATGAATGGACGATAGATGAAAAAATGAATGAATGAATTAATGAATGAATGAATGAATGAAAGGGTGGATGAACGAATAAATGTGAGCATTCATTGTTTCTAAATGATTTAGTGATATTAGACAAATAAACAAACAAACAAACAAATAAATATAAAATGAATGAATGAACGAATGGATGGACAGATAGATGAACGAATGAATGAATGGACAGATAGATGAATGAATGTTTTAATGAATGAATAAATGAACGAACGGAGAGATAGATGAATGAATGAATGAATGAATGGACAGATAGGTGAATGAATGAATGGACAGATAGATGAATGAATGAATGAATTAATGAACGAACGAGCGAACGGACAGATAGATGAATGAATGAATGAATGGACAGATAGATGAATGAATGAATTAATGAACGAACAAACAAATGGACAGATAGATAAATGAATGAATGAATGAATGAATAAATGAATGAAAGGATGGATGAACGAATGAATAAACATTCATTGTTTCTGAATGATTTAGTGATATTAGACCAAATAGAAAATGAATGAATGAATGAATGGATGGATGGATAGATGGATGAATGGATAGATGGATGATTATGAGCTTTCACTTGTTGCTGAAAGAGTGATATTAGAGAAATAAACAAACAAATAGAATGAATGATTGAATGAATTAATTATTATTATTATTATTATTAGGACAGCATGCTGACCCAACAAAAAAAGGTTCGTATTTTCAGTATAATGGTATGTCAGTTGCTCTTGATCATTATAATAATAATAATAATAATAATAATAATAATAATAATAATGACTCTTCTTCTTCTTCTTATCATTATTATACTTTATTTTTAAAAATCTAAATATTAAATATTATAAGTCTTCAAGGGCTTAGCATGCATGCTGACCCAACATTTTCAGTGTAATAGCACGGCAGTTTTGTATCGCTCCACTAAATAAAACACTGTATTCAGTCTTCCACTTCTCATAGAGATGTTATAAAGCACCTCAGGCCTGATGTCCTCACCTTTATCCTCTGACAAATCTCTGCTTCTCCCCCTCTCCGTGTTTCTCTGTGCGAGTAAGTGAAGTAATTTCCCTCCGCGCTGATGATAAATGATCAGGCGTTCGTCTTAATGCCCTTCCAGTCCTCACCGCCTAATTAAAGAAAACATTTCATGATTGCCTATTTTTCCTCATGCGTGACAACCTATTATTCTTTCTGCTACCTGATTAGGGCCTTATTATGCCAAGATGTAGATTGATTTAACAGGGCAGAGTAATAAAGCTGTACTTGGCATGATTTAAGTAAGGTGCAGGTTGAGTCGGTCACAGTAATTGTTATTACTGGCGGCTCCAAGATCAAATTGAATTAGAAAATTAGAAGGTCACTCGCTGGACAACAGGTGCCGTTTTGGGCCCCGGTTTGCTGGATGGAGCTGTCAGGACACTGGCTGATAAATCCTGTCCATCACGTTCGCTAATACTGACATATTTCCATCAAAGCAAGATTAATCTCCTCATCGGAGCGGACAGTGTGTTGATATAATCACTGGTCAAAATGAAACGCAACACTGGCAAATTGCTTTTCTTCTTCTGGTTGGTCTGTGCTGCGCGGACGCCGAGTGATTCAATTACGCTTTAATGAATTGAGAATTGAAGGAAACAATTTTCTGCTGCTTTTTTTTAAACTAAACTTCTGATTTTGTTTAAATGATGGAGTGAGACATCGCTGATAAACAGTTTTGTGTATTATCTGTGCAAATTAAATATCAACACACACATATATACATACATAGACACACACACACATATACATACATACATGGAAACACACATATAAATACATGGACATACATATATGGACTTGGACATGGACACACACACACACACACACACACACACACACACACACACACACACA
>CAIGQV010000919.1:15876764-15887379 GCA_903798115.1 Danio jaintianensis
CACACACACACACACACACACACATATATATATATATATAAATAAAAGGCAAGCACACACACACACACACACATATACACGTAGCTGTGCTTCGGTGGATTTGCTCTACAGTGTTTGAACTTTCAGCAGTGAAATTTAAACCACACTGAACTAAACTAAACTGAACTTCAACTCTGAAATCTGGACTCTACTAGAACTATGTTGAGCTGCTTTGACACAATCTATATTGTGAAAAGCGCTATATAAATAAACTTTTAAATTGACTTGACTTGACATGCACACGCTTACACATATGCGCGCACACACACACACACACAAACACACACGCACATGCACATTTGCACAAACACACACACACACATGCACACACACACGCACACTTGCACATGCACTCACATAAACACGCACACACACATACACGCATGCACATGGACACAGAAACACACATGCACACAGATACACACATGCACACACACACACACACATACAAGCAACTTTTCTGAAACTTTACAAAGGCCATCTTAACTGAGTTTTTGGTAACACTTTATTTCGATGGTCCATTTGAGTATTAGTAGACTGTCTGCTTAATATCTGCTGATATTGCTCCTTCAACAGACATTACCTGAATATAAGAAACTTTGCAAGTACATGTCAGCTTACACTAACCCTAACCCCAACCTAACAGTCTACTTATAATCTAATGAGAATTAGGGTGCTTTCGCATCTGTGGTTCGGTTCATTTGTTCCATTGTAGCTTTTTTCTGTCGGTTTTGGGTCTTTTTCACACCACACTGATTGCTTTGGTCCGAACCAGTTGAAAAGAACCAAAACGCAGTCATGTGAAAAAATCAAAATCACTCATTGGCCAAATGTTACTGAACGTATTTCCTAAACTGCTTTTCGATTGGTCAGAATTACCATGCGGGAAAATGCCAATGGAACTCCCGCAAGTAAACAAACCAGCAGACACAAAATGTTGCACTGGCTGATGGTATCCCTGGTCATAGTATACTATATAGTTCGTATACATCACTTTTAACAAACTATACATTCCGAGAATGAAGCGCAACTGCGGCTGGAAAACGATGTTTAATGCATTGCAAACGGCGAGGGCACTTCAGGAAGAGGTGTGAGTTAATTTTGCTAAACTGTGACATGGTCATCTTCCGAAAATATTACCAACAATCCATCAGGTAATGTTTTTTTCCTCTCTCTCTGTTTAAAATTGTTGGTAAAGCGCTGTCAACAAATATTCTCCACATCCCACAATGCACAGCGAATCGGACTACGGCAGCTGGATTAGTCCAAAAAGGCGCAGTACTCCAGGAAAGTTTGAAAACATACCGGTACGCTTTTTGGTCTGCTTTTGGTGCGCACTCAAGTATGATTGCTACATTCACACCTGCCCAAACGAACCGCACCAAGAGGGAAAACGAACTATATAAGGCAGGTGTGAAAGCACCCTTAGTTGGCCTGTAGATGCAATGTAACTTAGGGTGCTTTCACACTAGCACTTTTGGTCCGCACCCGGGTTCGTTTGACGTCAGAGTACGGTACGTTTAGCTAGTGTGAACGCTGTCTTCTGAACTCTGATGCGCACCCGTGAACCGTACCCGAGTCCGCCTGAAAGAGGTGGTCTGGGGTACGCTTTGTGCGAACTCTGGCACGGTTCACGGAACGTGAAGTGAACCGCCAACAGTACAACAAACTTTAGTTTTCATAACGTTCATTCGTGTGTGTATCACGTACCTTGGAGGCAAGCGGGACTGACCCAGTGCAAACAGTGATAATGTCTGCTTGTCTCCACCAAAAATGACTTCTGCAGACATCGCGTGATGTACTGAACATTTTTCATATTGCAGCAGATAGACGCAAATGGCTCTCTGTATTTTGATTTTGGTAACAAAACAAAAAGATCCAGTAAAAGCAGAATGACCGTGATATGCAGACGTCTCCATTTTGCCGCTTTGCTTTCGTGGCCGTCACCTAGCCTGTGCACAAAACAGCAGCTTAATGATGCAAGCGTACCGGGGTTCAGAAGGAAAAAAGACTGAACACAAACCAACCGAGAAGGTGGCAAGGGGGGACAATCGAACCTGGGTTCGGTCCAGGCAATTGAACCAAGTGTGAAAGCACCCTTAAATTCAACAAACGGACCATCAAAATAATGTGTGAGTTTTTCCTTAAAACAAGTCAAATAATCTGCCAATGAAGTAAGCGAAATAAATATATGTCAAAAGGAAAAACAAGATTATTCCGCTTCCCCCATTGGGGGAAAAACTCACTTCATTTTGACTCACTATAAACAAGACAATATGTTTTGCTTGTCCAGAAAATGCTTCTTGATTCAAGAATCTTCAGCTATTTGGACTAGAAACAAGACAAGAACTCTCAGTAAGAACAGCATTTATTGCAGCGCACTCTTGAAAAATGAAGGTCTGCTTTACATCTGCAGTGTTTGATTTACAATGAAAGCACATCAAACCAAAGTCATTTCCTCTCTGTTGATCACAGTTTAGATGTTGAGCAGCAGGTGACGGCGGGTGACTTGCGGTTAGCATGTAGTGACCTCGGCCAAAGGTTATCACGTCCCGCAAGAGAAACAAAGTGTGAAGAATGAGCAGGTTTCCTTTGATTAAAGCTGGAGGTTTGATTTGTGTAATAAAGCTCTGACAGCGAGTGAAGGTGGTCTGCGCTTATTTATTTATCCTCAGCTGTTTCTGGCAGCGCAGTCTCCATCTGAGGCCGAGCAGCTGAACAAACACACTTCAGGTGATTCACACCTCCAGCGTACGCGTGTGTGTCTCTGTGTGTGTGTGTGTACTGGTTTACAAGGATAAAAATTTGGAAAATGACCTAGTTTTCTGTGGTTTATATGCCTTGTGTCCCCATAATTCAAAATACCCCCAAAAAATTGTGACACATTTTTACCACCATAAACCACCAAAACCAATATTGTGTGCATGTGTGTACTTGTTTTAGTGGTTTACAAGGACAAATATTTGTATGATGACCTAGTTTTACACTATTATGCTGGTTTATGAAGACATGCCTTGTGTCTTTGTAATTCAAAATGCTTTAAAATCATACTTAACAGGGTCTTTTGACATTAAATTTGGCTAAACATTTGTGTGTTTGTGTGTGTGTGTGTGTACTAGTTTTAGTGGTTTACAAGGACAAATATTTGCATAATGACCAAGTTTTTGACCTCATAATTTAACATGCTTTAAAATCATACATACTGTAACAGGGTTTTTTCACATTAAAAATTTGCCACAGGTTTTCTGTGAGGGTTGGGTTTGGGGTTAGGGCCATGTAATAAACTGTTTTTACTGTGTAAACCTGTGAAATACTGTGAAAAATCTCCACCAAAATCACAATTATTTAAATATTACGAAAGTTTTACAGGAGGGCTAATAATTTTGTCTGCATGTATATTCTGTAATATGCAACAAAAATTGTGGTTTACTGTACACATATATATATATATATTTCAAACCATTAGAATTACAAATAGAAACATAGATGTAGGCGTCACGGTGGCGCAGTGGGTAGCACGATCGCCTCACAGCAAGAAGGTCGCTGGTTCGAGCCTCGGCTGGGTCAGTTGGCATTTCTGTGTGGAGTTTGCATGTTTGTGGGTTTCCTCCGGGTGCTCCGGTTTCCCCCACAAGTCCAAAGACATGCGCTGTAGGTGAATTGGGTAAGCTAAATTGTCCGTAGTGTATCAGTGTGTGTGTGTGTGAGAATGAGTGTGTATGGGTGTTTCCCAGTAATGGGTTGCAGCTGGAAGGGCATCCGTTGTGTAAAACATATATGCTGGATAAGTTGGCTGTTCATTCCGTTGTGGCGACCCCAGATTAATAAAGGCACTAAGCCGAAAAGAAAATGTATGTACATATATGGTTCATCATGGGGACTAAATAAAATGTCCCAACAAGGTCAAAATTGACTGGTATTATTATACTTGTGGGGACATTTGGTCCTCACAATGTAAGGAACACAATGTACACACACACACACACACATTAAGTTAGTATGATTATAAAGGGTTTTGAATTATGAGGACAGAAAGCATGTCTTCATAAACCAGTGAAATAGAGTAAAACTAGGTCATTATACAACTTTTTGTCCTTGCAAACCACCACAACCAGTACACACACACCACAGAGAGAAAGATAATATCCCAGGACCTTTAATTCAACTTTAACGAGAGCTGACAGATGCACGCGTGTATACAGTGTGCGTGTCTGTGTGTGTGTAAGACGTTGAGTGGGCTGCTTTTAAACAGCTCTGAGAAATGATTAGACTGATGTGACATTTGCGTTGTTCTCAGGCTAAGAAAAACACGTCCAGGGTTTAACCTTCACTTCCGCTAAACATCCCCACATCAGCCTGAACCAATCTGAGCTTCACTTGTAAAAACTGTCCACTAGCCTGACGTGGAAAAAGACTCAATAAAGCACAAATGAGCTCCAGATGACCTACTGAACACACACACACACACACACACTGAGAGAAAGTCTTTCCATATGCCTTCGTGCTTTGTAGTGTGAAGTGTGTGTAAGAGCTCATTCTCTCTGGCAGATTTCAGCCACATCAAACAAGCAAAACACACACCGCAGCGAGAGATTTCATCTGCTGCATATTGCACATTTGCCTGCTTGTGTTTATTTCCATATTGTTTCATCTCAGTGAGATCCGAATAAAGCATCTACAGGATAAAACACACCGTCTACTCGTGGATTTCCAGATTTCCATCATCTGCACTTTAAGCTCTTTACTAAGAAGCAGAAGCAGAACTAATGATCCCAGTGATGCAGTCAAACTCTACTGAAGTTGTCACGTTTAGTGTGTTACTCTGTTAAAAGGAAAGTGGCAAATACAACAAAAAGCAATTGACTTTTAACCCTTGTGTGTTGTTGGGTCGTTTTTATTCACTCTGGGCTGATTTTGAGGCTTAATTTGGCCACAACTTACTCTGTGTTACACCAAATGGAATCATTTTTGCTGACAATGCTTTGGAAAATGCATTGGAAAAACTCAACAATACACTCTGGGCAAATTTACTACGCTTTCGTTATGTTAGAGGCAGTTTTTGCCCCATTGGTGTCCATTATAATCACATTTATTGATTGCAAAGCCATGACAGCATATAATCATGCATTCTTGACTATTGCTGGTTTTCCCTGTTGGGAAGAGGGACAGTTTGCCATTTTTACTGTTGATCATCTGTTGCAGTGCAGCATAGTTTCTGGCGTGTGTGTGTGTGTAATCTGCTGCTTTACTGCATTGAACACCATATAAAAGCCAGAAACTTTATCTGCACAGGCCTATCTAAAGGGTTAATGCTGCCAACTGATGATCAACAGTAAAAATGACACATTTTACCTCTTCCCAACAGGGAAAACCAGCAACAATCAAGAATGCATGATTATATGCTGTCATGGCTTTGCAATCAATAAATGTGGTTATAATGGAAGTCAATGGAGCAAAAACAGCCACCAACACAACCAAAGGGGAGTCAATCTGAACAGTAAACAAGGGTTAAAATAAGGTTTCGTTTATGAAATTCTGTTTATTTATATGTGACTGCGTTGGATCACTCTATTTACACGTATAGTGTCCATTGGATACACATTAAGAATCTCACTAGAAGTAGTAGGTCCAGTGCTTAATTTGTAAAATTGAGAGGTCCCAGATCGGGGGATCTGGCAGAGGAGTGAGAGGTGTCGTGAACGAAAGTGAAGAGAGGGGGCGGGGGGGTTGCTGTGTCGTGGACGAAATCGAAAAGCGAGGGGGGTAGGTGTCGCGGACGAAAGTGAAGAGGGTTGGGGAGTCGAGGAAGAAAGTGAAGAGCAGGAGTGGGGGTGTTGGGGGTTTGGGGTTTGCATGTGAGGAGGGGGATCAGTAAAATGAGGTGCCGGATCCGGTTCTGTCTTGTTGCGGCACAAATTAAGCCCTTAGTAGGTCGTCTCGATACTTCTCAAATACTGTTTTTACAATACTATGAATTCAGACATACTACTCGGCTTACTTACTGTTTTTATTAGGGAAGTATGCAATTGGATGCAACCTGCGAAAATTCAGCTCTACAGTTTAACAAAGTGACTTTTATTGACATTTTAGTCGTTTGAAATAATATAATGTATAAGAAATAATAATATCTAGAGAGATAAATCTGTACAATAACAGAAAATGTACTGGCAGTTTATTACAAGGTGTTTGTAGCGTAATATACAACACCAAACCAGACAATACAGCCCTGCAGACTATTACACATGTTCATAAAAGTCACTTTTTAGAACTTTTCAGGGTTAAAAGTTGTTGGAAGAAAGATCAAGATCCCATAATGCAACTCAAAAGCAGAAATAAACACAGAAAAAAATTATAATAAAAACATTAATCATAAAATACAGAAGACTGCTAATTTACAGATATTTTTTTACAGTGTTGAATGTTGGTTAGGTTTAGGGTAAATTACATGTAATTATGCATATTTCATTGTAATTAATGCATGGAACATGTGTAACCACGTCACCTTAAATTACCATCAGTTTCTGTATCTTTGAAAATATACCAGCAACTTATGAGTGTGGATTATTCCTGCTGCTTTACTAAAGGATCAGATGATGATGTTCACCTGCTGAAGAATCACAGCAGAACACACGCACGCACGCACGCACGCACGCACGCACGCACACACACACACACACACCAGTTCTGCTTTTTCACAACATGTCAATCTAAAGTCTGCAGTTTATCAGAGCGCTAAGCCTTCGACCCCCGTCCTCCTGTTAGGATGGAAACCCGTCTGATACTTCAGACGAGCCTGAGGGACAGAAACCGCCAGAAGAGCCTCAACACACACACACACACACACACACACACATAAACACACGCACACAATCGGGAGAGCCGGGTTCCCCTTCCAGCCTTCCGCAGTCAGACCTTCAAAAGCTCCATCATTAAAACTGTGCCCTGGGACACACACTGATCCACCCCCAAACACTCACACACACACATACTGCTGCGACACACACAGACACACTAACATATACACACATGCAAACACACACAACACACACACACATACACTCTAATATACAGACACACACACACACACACACAGACATTTGCACCCGCACATGCACGCACACACAGAGACACACACACTAACATAACACACACACATACAATTGCATGCACACACACTCACACACACACATACACCACACTATCCATGCTTTACATCTCTCTCTCTCTCTCTTGAAGAAGATGAACTGCTTTTTGCATCACTTTAATATGTTTTTCGACCTGATGGATTGTATTGGAATGGTTTAAGGTTGCTTTTTTATTTTGTTGGTGTTAATTGTTTGACACTGCGTTGATCGAACTAAAATGTTGGGTCGATTTATTTTGTAATAAAGGCTTTTTGAAATTCAATTCTCTCTCTCTCTCTCTCT
This sequence comes from Danio jaintianensis, assembly GCA_903798115.1. NCBI lineage: Eukaryota > Metazoa > Chordata > Actinopteri > Cypriniformes > Danionidae > Danio > Danio jaintianensis. Next base: position 15,884,231 of record CAIGQV010000919.1, read on the forward strand.
CTCTGTCTAAATTTGGGTTAACTTTTGTTTGTGAAAAAGAAGATAATGAAAGAGCAAAGAATTAACTTTCCTGTTGGAAAAGCAAAAATGGCTATTGATCTGTCGGAAAAGAAAGTATAGAGTGTGGAGTTTAACGAACATTTAACGAAAGTAATCATTTATTATGACTTTATTAAGGCGACATGGTGGCTCAGTGGTTAGCACTGTGGCCTCACAGTAAGAAGGTCGCTGGTTCGAGGTTCAGCTGGGTCAGTTGGCGTTTCTGTGTGGAGTTTGCATGTTCTCCCCTTGTTGGCGTGGGTTTCCTCCGGGTGCTCCGGTTTCCCCCACAGTCCAAACACACGCGCTTTAGGGGAATGGGCTCTATGAGTTTTAAAGCCAACGATAAACTTCCGGTGAAAGCTTAATGTGACTATTTTCAATTTCACAAGGTTGTTTTTACAGCATCGATGTTGTAATGTAATTGCAATACTTTCAGTTAAATAGACTTAAGCATTCATTTAGTTGTACAAGCATAAAACGAGATGAAAGACCGTTGTAACCACTAGCGCCGTCAGTAGCAACAGGCTAGCGCAGAAATTCCATTGAAAATACTGGGGTAAAATAAACTATATTTTAAAGACATGGGGGGGGGTGTGTAATTTAATGCAGTGCTTCTTGTCCGATCTGAGACCCACTTCATATCGTATATTTAGCAGGCAGTGAACATCGCTGATTTTTAAAGAAATCAGATCTTAAACGTGACAATTTTGTAATGGAAAGACTCACCGGAAGCCCTTGGGTTGCCTGGCTGAAAATTAAAAGTCTGTGTGCATATAGCCCATTGATGAACTAAATTGGCCATAGTGAATGAGTGTGTATGGGTATTTCCTAGTACAGGAAGGGCATCCGCTGTGTAAAACATATGCTGGAATATTTGGTGGTTCATTCCGCTGTGGCGACCCCTGATTAAATAAAGGACTAAGCTGAAAAGAAAATGAATGAATGAATGAATGAATGAATGACTTTATAAAAACATGAGGAATATTGAAAATTTTTTAAATGTGTGGATTTATAAAGAGATTTATAAACTCTCTCTCTCTCTCTCTCTCACACACACACACACACACACACACACACACACACACACACACAGCTCCCAATGCAGCCTTCATCATAGTAGAACTACAGTGAACAAATGCAAACAGACAGGAAATAATGTAACAGAACGACACACAGAAAACCAATTATAGACCCTTAGATAAAAATACAGATATTAAATATTAGCATATTAGACAAATAGATGTTACTGACAATGCTAGAGTGTTAAAATAATGTGAGTGATCGAACATTACACTGCAACAAAATTATTGCTGAAAAAGTTGAATCACAGTGGCTCAGTGGTTGGCACTGTCGCCTCACAGCAAGAAGGTCGCTGGTTCGAGTCCCGTCTGGGTCAGTTGGCGTTTCTGTGTGGAGTTTGCATGTTCTCCCCGTGTTGGCGTGGGTTTCTTCCGGGTGCTCCGGTTTTTCCCCCACAGTCCAAACACATGCGCTATAGGGGAATTGATGAACTAAATTGGCCGTAGTGTATGAGTGTGTGTGTGTGAATGAGTGTGTATGGGTGTTTCCCAGTACTGGGTTGCAGCTGGAAGGGCATCCGCTGCGTAAAACATATGCTGGATAAATTGGTGGTTCATTTCTCTGTGGCGACCCCTGATTAATAAGGGACTAGGCCGAAGGAAAATGATTGAATGAATGACACCTGATCAACTAATTAAAATAAGTTAACATACTGAAGCATTAAAAAAAACATTTGCTGTCATTTCATTTTTTACAGTTTACAATAATAAAAATGGCCAATATAAAATAAATAAAAACAATTCAAACAATTAATAAAAATGAATATCTTTATAATCTGAAGTGCTGTCAAATTGAAAGTGCATAAACTGATAAAACTGAGAGTGGAAATAATTGTGACTTGTCAAACGGGTCGAAACAAAGATGTCATTATAAACTTTTATATTTAGCCACACACAATACTCTGAATGTCTCATTTAAAATGTCATGCAACTTTCTAAATCTACTCCTCAAATCCAGCAGTCCGATAATCAGTTCTGCCAGAAAAGAAGAAGACGAAGAAGTCAATCTGAAACAAACCAATAAATAGGCAGAGTAATGGACTAGTTTGTAATCTGTGTTTATTTGGGCTGCGGGAACTAAAGCTGCTTTACTCGCTGCTGGATAACAATCACAATCAAGCACTGCTTCATTTCTTGGTTCCCACAAAAACATCATTTATTGTCCCCGAGCCAGTTTAACATTGGCCGATATTAGTAGCGTGTTGACAAAGAGTGGCGTATAATGACGTTTCTTATCTTCTGCTGTGTGGAAATCTGCTCATATGAGAACAGCGCACAGTAACCACAGAGATAACACACACGCACATCATCACCTGTATCGTTCACCCTTTAAAGAGTGTGTTTGCGATGAGTGTGTGTTAATGTGTTAATAATGGAGCTCAGGTGAGATGGATAATGTGCTAGTGCGGATCACAGTTTGATTCTCGTTTCACATCAGCGTGAGCAAACCTACAGAGACAGATTGCACAGGTGTAATCAACAACAACAACACACACAAGTGTACAGCTATCTTTACGAGGACTTCCCATGGACCATAATGACATTTTTAATCTGTACATACTGTATATTCTCTCCCACTAAACCCAATCCTTAAAGCAAACTCAATCTGCATTTTTATATATTCAAAATACTTCATTCCGTGTGATTTATGAGCTGTTTTCATCATTCAAATGTCCCCACAAGGACAAAATTGACTGGTATTGCTATACTTGTGGGGACATTAGGTCCTCATGATGTAAGGGATATAAGTTACATACATAAGCACACACACACAGACACACAAACACACAGATTTGCTGCAGGAGATGCGTCAGTGTGTGTGTGTTTAGGAGATAAATGAGATTCACTTTACGAGGTGAAGTCAGACTCCAGACAGAATCAAAGAACCACTAACCCCTGACACACACACACACACACACGCAGACGGTGTGTCCGTTCATCTGTACCTGCTCTCCCAGACACCTCATTGAATCTCATCAATCACACACACACACACACACACACACACACACACACACACACACACAC